>APFE031594392.1:231558-249334 GCA_000404065.3 Pinus taeda | reverse complement strand
TATATAAATTAAAATATGCGAAAATATATGGCATATGACATACATACCTATAAATGTGTTCCTCAGACAATTTTCCAATTTAAGAAACCTATCGACCTCTCTTTACACCTTTTGGGGCAATTGCTAATTATGTTGAAAGGTGTTATATTATGAGGTTCTTCCTCATAATGTTATAGCAAATTTGTCATCTTAGAAAGAATATACCAATTTGAGGTTGTTGAAGAGGACACGAATTTGATGGTTGTCAAAGATGACAAGAGTCTGGTGAAGACGCTCATAATCCTCATTGTTGCTGGTGCCATCGAGGTTGGAACACATCATAACGATGGCTATGTGTTGAAGATGGAAGGGTCTGGCGAAAGAGATGAGATAGAGAAATACTTGAAGGACGTTACTGACAACAGAGGTTGGTGTTCCTTTGTCTTTGCGCATCAGATGGGAAGTTGCAAGATGGAAACGTATCTTAAAACTTCTTGCGTTGATAATAATGGAAAAACGTGGGAAGCTAAAGGCTTGCCATGTTAGCAAGTGTTTTCCCTACTGCACTTGGTGTAAATCCCATAATTACTGTGGAGGCCACTGCTCTCTGCATTTCTAAACGAGTCTCAGAATTCTTGCAACAAAACAAGCCCCTCTGTTCAATTTCTTCATGGAGTTTATTTGAAGTATTTAATAGTTGGGGGTATTCATTTGAATAAGCACCCATAGTCTCTGAATTCCTGCAACAAAACAAGCCCCTTTGCTCAATTTCCTAATGGAGTTTATATGAAGTATTTTAACAGTTGGGGGTATTCATTTAATTAAGCACCCAACTCTATGGGCTCTAAAGTTTGTTCAGTCATTGTGACAACCGTCAATCATTCCTCCTCGGGGAGTTGAATAATGAAAGAGACCATACATATAATCTGATTTAAGTTTTATTTTACTGGACTATTCTAATAATAAAGTTATCCAATTAACTTCTATGTAGGTTTCTCCTTGAAAAATAAATATGATATATCATTTTTCAATATGATATACCAGAGATAGTATTAAAGAGGAACCAAACTTGATTGCCTTGGCCTGTAATTATGTGCTTTATAAGTCAAAAAGAGGTTGAACCATACATCACGTAAAACACACCTATCGAGTTTACATGTAATATCCCTTAGGAAAATTAACAGTAAATATTCAAAGCAAAATAAACAAACACACCATAAAATTAGAACCAACAATCAAACCATGAATTTGCTCCCAAAACAACTTATGTACTCTTTTTATTAATGGAAAGAGGTGTACAATCAAGGTGCTAGAATGAGTGCACCTAGGTTTGCTCTTAGAAAGTTAGCAAAAGCCCAAAATGATCCTTGAATCACCCTCCTCCAAGTTGTTGTAACTCGGCCCAAGCGTTGCGCTGTAAATGTCCAGAAATGATGTTGCTTCTTGAAATAACCTGCTGCTAGAGCCCCCCTATGTTGCTCAGAAAATTCTAGGAAATTGATCTCGGTCTCTACTCAAGAAACCTAGAATAACCCATGAAAGGTTTGGCCAAAGTTTGACCCCAAAATTTTGACCCTCTTGGGCTTGGTTGGCTCTCCTGTTGGTTAAATCGACCCACCTGAGAATTATGCTGCTAAATGCTCCCAAAATGCCTACAATCCTTGTTAGAAGGCTTCCCAAGCCTTCCTACCGAATCTCCTCCTCAAATTCCCCTATCTTTCGAACTTCTCAGAGTAACTCTAGTTGTGATTGTGCAGTCCCTACGTTGTTGTTACTCCTCCTGTTGCGGTAACTAAATTCCCTGCTACTGGTACAAATTAGGATGAAGTAGAAACCCCTCCGAGGGTTGGCACTCGAGGTCCACCGAAGCAAGAGCTGAGATTTCCACTCGGAAGCACCTGGTGTGCTGAACAACACATGCAGACTTGGCTCACTGCTCAAGCGTGCTCTTGTCAAAAGACAATTCTGAAAATGATAGATGATGAGAAAAATGAGAGCCCCTCCTTCCTTTCGCCAATTTGCCTCAAAGGTTGCCCATGTGGACCCACATCGAATTTCTCTCACCTTTTTCACACCAATGAGAGCGTACTCTCCATGTGGGTCAAAAATCCTTTGTGGTGGCCCCCACACTCCACCAAAGCCACAATATTTCCTTTGAACTCTAAATTTTGGGTGCTTCTCGTTCCAAAAATCAATTATGGGTCCCCTAGGCCCACTTCTCCTAAGTGAAACAATGCAATATGCCAAAATTGAGCAAAATGTTGATTTGGGGTAGCATCAAATGTGCTCTAGCCACGAAATTTGGTCGAGAGATTGGGGAACATGAGATCTCCAATACCCAGAAAGGGTTTGGGCAGATTCTAGACAAATCAGGAGATATTAAAATAATTAATATTTTTAATGGAGTCCCTAAGTCTAAACTTAGGGAAAATAAAATATTAATGTATATTAATATGAATCTGTGTTAGAGTGGTCCAAAAGACATGGATCAAGCCAGATCTAATCTTAACGGTTGATTAGGGACTTAATCTCAGTCGTTGAGATGTCAACAGGAAAAGCACAAGAGGAGGCTTGAGGGTCACGTGGAGAATACACCAGAGTGATCAATAATTCTATCCTCTAGAGAGGGGTTTGCTAAGAGAGATAGAATCAGTGATCAGAGAGTAGCTGAGGGGCATTGAGTACAGAGAGGCAGATATAGTGTCGGGATAGCAGCAAAGCAGCTAGAGAGAAAGACGCAGGAGCAGCCAGTGCTCATGCAATGCCACGCAGAGGTAGCTAAGTGTTGCGCAAAGCACCAGAGGGGCCAGCGTAGCTGATGTAGAGGCTCAAAGAGCTGACGTAGAGCCTCCTGGGGCAGACACAGGCTAAGAGAGGTTGACACAGGGCTAGCGTAGGGCTAGGAGAGGCTGATGCAGTCTAGATTGGGCAGACACTAGGGTTTCTGGGGCAGATTGGTGTTGAGTAGCAGCTGGAAGGATTATTCGGGGTTTCAGCCAGTAGATTTGTCAGAAACTGAGAGGTATTACTGCTAAGGAAATTCTCTGTTGGGTAGGCCAGTTTCGACACCCAGATTATACTCTGATATTGCTTAATAAGAAAACACTCAGATAGTTGCACCGGTTTTCCCACATTGGACTTTTTTGGGGACATTAGTCCAAAAATAATGGTGTCATATGGTGTGTTTGTTCTTGTTTCTTTTAGTTGTTGATCTGTACTATGTTGAGCATGCACTAGTGTTTATTTTCAGTATTTACATTGTAAATAACTTGTTAAGGAAAATAACAAGTAGGTAGGAATAAATCAAATAAAGTGCATGGAGGGTTTCTAACTAAGTAAACTTAGAAACTTCAACACAAAATTTGATATTTACTTGGTGAAACACTAATTAGGAATATCACAGTCCTCCCCACCAAAACGTTGCTTATCCTCAAGCAACTGTAAATAAGGATGTTGTAGTATATGCTCCCCCTCCCAGGTGGCATCCTCATATGGTAGATTCCTCCGTCAGAAAAAAAACTCCCTGATAACCCTGTTACGTAGATGTCTCTCCTTGGTATCAAAAATGCCTTTGGTTCTAGCACTAAGTGCCCTTCATCATCCATAGGGGGTAACTTTGTGGTTGTTGTGACTTGCTATCCCAATGCCTTCTTTAGGCAAGACATGTGAAAAACGTTGTGCACCTGGCTCCCCAAGGGTAGCTCCAAATCATATGCTAACTCCCCCACCCTCAAGGTTACACAATAAGGCCCATAGAAGAGAGGTTTGAGCTTCTCGGCTCCATTCTGGTTGAACTTATATTGTTTGTATAGCTGGAGCCTCAAGAATACCAAATCCCCAACTTCGAACTGCCTCTCAACTCTGCCCCTATTTGCATAAAGATTATGTTGATTTTGGGCCATTTGCAAGTTTTCCTTCAGAGCCCTCAAGGTATCTTGGCTCTCCTGTATCCAGTCCTTGGCCCTTGGGGCCTTGATGTCTCCAAACATAATGTTAGAAAAAGATAACACATCATAACCATATGGAGCTCGAAACGGTGACATACCTATAGACATGTGATGCATAGTGTTGTAGTAGTATTGATCCAAATGTAACCATTGTATCCATGCTCTCTGCTTCCCGGTCACATAGTTACGCAAGTATCCCTCCAACCACCTGTTAACTATCTCCATATGTCCCTCTGTCTCGGGGTGGTAACTAGTACTTGGGGTGAGCTCAATACCCACCAATTGGAATAGCTTCTGCTAAAACCCACCCATGAAACTGTTGTCTCGATCATTGACGATGGTCTTCGGGAGACCATGTAGCCGAAACACCTCTCTGAAAAAAATCCGGCCACCTGTGAGGCCGAGTATCGGGTTGGAATGGCAAAGAAGTGAGCGTACTTCATCAAGCGATCTACCACTACATAGATGCAACCTTTCCCTATACTGTGGGTAACCCGGTAATAAAATTCATCGACATGCTTTCCCATTTCCCCTCAGGAATGGGAAGCAATTGTAGTAGGGTCGTGGGGTGTGTTTGCTCGCCCTTGTTTTGCTAGCATGTGTCACACTCCTATATATGCCTCAGAACATCATCCTTGAGGCCCTTCCACGCAAAGTGCTCTCGGATGGTTCGTTATGTCTTTGTGAACCCTTGATGCCCTGTTGATGGTGAATCATGAGTAGCCTGTAGAATCTTCTCCCTCAACAGGGAGTTGGGTACCAAGTAAATCTGGTCTCAGTAGTAGATCACCTCATTCATCAACTGATTCAAATCATCTACCACCAACCCATCAAGGACCTCACATGAAAACGTCCTTGGAGTACTCACCTAGTAATTGTGCCCTCTAGTCTGGGGCGATGCTCATCAAGGACAAAGTGGTCGGTCTCCTAGACAACGCATCAACCACTACGTTGTGCTTCCCTTTAACATACTCAATGTCAAAGTCATACACCTATAGTTTTCTCACCCACTTCTGCTGCCTCTCCTGTACTTATTTCTGCTCTAAAAAGAACCTGAGGTTGTTGTGATCGGTCTTGACCTTGAACATGTTCCCCACCAAGTATTGCCTAAACTTGGCCAACGCATGCATGATGGCCAACATCTCCTTATCATAGATGGAGTAAAGTATCTCATGGGACAATAGCTTCTTGCTCTCAAACATTATTGGGTGTCTTCCCTACATCAATACGACCCCCACACCCACTCCTGATGCATCACACTCCAACACGAAAGGTTGAGTGAAGTCAAGAAGTGCCAACACCGGGCATCTACTCATGACCTCCTTGATGCGATCAAATGCCTCCTTTGTTGTAGTAGTCCACTCAAAGGCACCCTTCTTCATCAAGTCTATGAAGGGTGCAACCAACTGGGAGAAGCCCTTCACGAACTTCCTGTAATAAGTGCAAATTCCCACAAACCCCCTCACTCGGTCACATTCTGGGGCTCTTGCCAATCCCAGATAGCTCTAATATTCTCCTTATGTACTTTGATGTCATCTTCCCTAATGATGTGCCCTAGGTAGAGCATCTCGGTCAACCCAAACTCATGCATGGGCAATTTGGCATAAAATTATTGCTCCTCTAGAATGTGCAGTATTGTCTGAAGGTGTTGCAGATTTTCTTCCCATGTCCAATTGTAAATTAGTATGTCGTCAAAGAACACCAACACAAACTTCCTCAACTACCCACGAAACACGTGGTTCATGCATGACTCGAATGTCGTGGGTGCATTGGTTAGTCCGAATCGCATAACCAAGAACTCAAATTGCCCATAATGGCACTGAAATGTTGTCTTTGGGACATCTTGGTCCCTCACCCAGATCTGATGGTACCTTGACCGCAGATCGATCTTTGAGAGGAACTTAGCTCCCCTCAACTCGTCCATCTACTCATCTATATGGGGAATGGGATAACGATTCTTCATCGTCTTCGTGTTGAGGGCCCTGTAATCGATGCACATCCATAAGGACCCATGCTTATTCTTCACCAGCAAAAATGATGAAGCAAAACGGCTAGAGATGGGCATGATATGCCCGAGTTCCAACAGCTTGTGGATGGCCCTCTCAATCTCATTGATCCAGATTTAAACAGGAACACAACAAATTATAGAGATAACCATAAACACAAAGATGCAGCAAAAATAATACTTCATTTCATTAATGTAAAACACTGAAATATGCTTACAAACAGAAATGGAAATAAACCAGCTAGGGTGATGGTAGCTTATCTTTGAGAAGAGATGTGGCGGCTACATGCCTCTAAACTGCCTTACAATGAGGCTTAAGGGCCTTTTTATTATTGAATAATAAGAGCAAACCCTAAACAACCAAAACATTAACTCGAGGAGATGTAACACCAAGAGTTTATGGGCCCCGTTGGGGTGAGTTGGATAGCCAACTTCCCCGGGTCACAACTTGGTCATATTATCTCTGTTTGACACGCATGATAACCTGTTGGAAAGATCTCTATGAGGACTATGATGAAAAGGACAATTTTAGATATAAAATCGTTGGCGGTAGATTTCCAAAAAATGTCATTTAGAAAATGGCTCTAGAAGTTTAGGACCCGAATAAACTGCTAAAAATAGTAAAATGTGCTACAATTAAGGAAACTAAAAAAAACTGAAAGAAGCAATACTGGGGGTCCAAGTGGAATTAGCGAGTGGCCACCAATATCCATCTGGATCATTCCTCCCCCCTTAGGAAGAAATGGTCCCCATTGCGTTGAGTTCCTCCATGAGATGAGGAAACTTCTGTTGGAATTGGTCCCTGGTGAGCCACTTGCCCTAGTGAAGGAATTGGCCTGCTTTGACAACTCGATACAGTTGGATATTCTGTTGGCGAGTGTGCTTGATCTGTGTGTCCATGATCTGATTAGTTGCAGCTTGTTCCATGCAATCTGGATTTAACTCTGTGGGTGTAAGCTGTTATGCAATGTTGGATGTGTCTAGTAATGGTGGAAAGTATGGTCGAAGGCAGTCTACATTGAACACTGGGTGCAGGACAAGGAATGGGGGAATGTTGAGCTCAAATGCTTTGTCTCCCACAACCTTGGTAATGGTGTAAGGACCATATCAGAGTGGTCAAAGTTTCCGATAGGCTTCGGTAAGGCGTTCCTTTTGCAAATGCAGCCACACTATGTCGCCCACCTCAAACTTGTGTGGCACCCAATGGTGATCATGTCGCTACTTATACTTGGCATTTGATTTCTCCAAAATGTCATGGACCTGTTGGCGAATATGTTGGATGTGCTCAATGAAGTTATTTGTCTTATCTATTTCGGACTGGACATGAGCCAAATCTATGTGAGTAGCTGCAAATGGCATGGCCACATCAATGGGACATAGTGGCTAGAATCCCAAGCCCACCTGAAAAAGGTTGTGGCCAGTCGAGCTGTGGAGAGCCCGGTTGTAGCTGTGCTGAACAGAGGGGGGACTCTCGTCCCATGTGAGTGGATGCTTTGAGTTGTACATGCGCATAATGTGTACGATCATCTTGTTGACAACCTCTGTCTGGCCATCATTTTGAGGATGGAAGGCTGTGGACTTAGTGAGTTTGGTGTCAAGCATTGACTAGAGACTA
Source organism: Pinus taeda (assembly GCA_000404065.3). Classification (NCBI taxonomy): domain Eukaryota; kingdom Viridiplantae; phylum Streptophyta; class Pinopsida; order Pinales; family Pinaceae; genus Pinus; species Pinus taeda. The sequence goes on along the minus strand of APFE031594392.1, from coordinate 241,788 downwards.
GACCAAAATGTACTGAGGAACCTGCTGTCCCGATCTAAAATGATATACTGTGGGATCCCAAAGTATACGCACACTCGTTCAAAGAAGAGTTTAGTAGTGGCTTTTGCTGTGATATTCTTCTTGTAGGCCGCCATAATGGCCATATTCGAGAACCTGCCGATGACCACAAAAACACAGTCCTTTCCATGCTTAGTGGAAGGAACGCCTGACAAGTAATCTAGGGAGATGGATTCCCAAGGTCGACTAGGGGTAGGCAGCGGGGTATAGAGGCCTTGCTTCTTGATGGTTGGTTTGGAAATGGCACAGGCAGTGCATGATCTGATGTACTTCCCGACATCCTGTCGAAGATTCGGCCAATAGAAATACTTTTGCAGTACTGCCACCATTTTATCAACCCCGAAATGCCCAGCAGCCCGACTGTAGTGTGCTCCCCAAATCATCTTAGCACGCTCGCTTGAGGGAACACAAAGGTGACCCAGGTGGCATAACAGGGCATCCTGGAGGTGAAAATCTAGAACATGCTAACCCTACAAGAGTGTCTGGCATGTGTAGTCGAATTCTGGGTCACTTTTGTAGAGAAGTGGCCAATCAAAAGTCTTGTGCCCACAAGAGTTGAGCACGGTGGTTAATGCCATGATTGGTGGTCGACTGAGGCAATCTACAACATTATTGGTGTTTCCCTTCTTATACTTGATATTTAAATGGAACTGTTGCAAGTATTTGGACCACTTCTGAAGGAAATCATTCTGCAATTTCCCTTGGGTCTATATGAACTACAGGGGTCAGTGGTTTGTGGATGACCGTTTCCTTCCCCAAAATGTAATGCTTCCATTTTCGGCAGGCCTGCACAATGGAATACATCTCTTTATCATAAGTGGGATACTTCTGGACTGTGTCTAAAAGTGTCTCATTGTGATATGCCATTGGATGCCCGTGTTGAGTAAGAACTGCTCCAATATCATAGTTAGAGGCATTTGTCTCGATCTCAAATGGTTGTTGCAAGTCTTGTAATGTGAGCACTGGTGCCGAGTAGAGGCGATCTTTCAACTTTGTGAATGCCTTCTATTGAGATACAGACCAAAAGAATTTTTCTTTCGCTCCTCCCTTGGTGACTTGACTCAAGGGCCAAGTGATGTGAGAAAATCCCAACATGAACCTGCGGTAGAAGTTGGCAAGACCTAGAACGCTGCGAAGCTTTGTCAGAGTGGTTGGAGATGGCCAATCCCGAATGAGTTGGATCTTGGCTGGATCCACATGCACTCCTTGTTCATCAATAATATATCCTAGATACTGAACATAGGTCATGCCAAAAGTGCATTTCTCCAAATTGGCACAGAACTTGTGTTGTCGCAGTGTTTGGAGAACCTGCCGAATGTGGTGGAGGTGCTCTTCCCAACTTTGGTTGAAGATCAGGATGTCATCCAAGTATACCACTACAAATGAATTGGTGAATGGTCACAAAATGTCATCCATTAGCCTCATGAAGGTTGCAAGAGCATTCATCAATCTAAAAGGCATAACCAACCATTCGAAAAGGCCCTCCTTGGCTTTGAAGGTAGTCTTCCACACATCGGAGGGTTCAATTGGTACCTAGTGATATCCTGACTTCAAATCAATCTTGCTGAAATATTTTGCGCCCTTTAGTTGGTCCAGGAGGTCATCAATCCGTGGGATCGGGTAACTATTACGGACAGTGATCTTGTTTAGTGCCCAATAGTCAATACAGAGTCTCCAAGTCCCATCCTTCTTCTATACCAACACGATCGGGCTCCCACAGGGCGATGAACTCGGACGGATGTGACCTTTCTGTAGCAGCTCTTGAATCTGCCTCTTGATTTCATCATTCTCCAGAATGGAGCGCAAATAGATTAGTCCATTGGGCAGCAGCGCACCTGGGGTCAGATCAATGGAGTGCTTGACTTGAGAGTGTAGAGGAACCCCTGCGGGGGAGGTGAAGATGTCCTTGTACTCCTCCACGATGTTGTCCATATGTAATTTTCATGTGGAGAGGCCCTGTCTTGAGGTCGTGGCAACTATCTTCTACTTTCCTTGAGGGTGTATCATCAAGAAAACAAATTTCCCGGTTTTGGAAATGAGCTTATTGCATTGTTTTGCAGTAACCAAAGAGATGGCGGTAGGCGGTGCTACCTCCGGTATCTTGTACAACTTATTTCCCAAAGTAACAATAACAACACAGGGCCTTGATTCTTACACAACATGTCACTTCCACAAGTATGGTTGTCCTAATAATGCATCACAAACTTCAAGGGGAGCAATGTTACACAATACCTCATCCGTGCAAGGCTTGATTTTGTATGGAAGGAGACACTGCTGGCTCACGCAAAGATCTCATCCTTGGTTAAGCCACCCGATGGTGTACGATTGTGGATGTGCCATGGTCGGTAAGCCCAACTGCTCCACAACCTCTGCCGAAATGAGGTTGTTTTGGCTCCTGCTATCGACAATGAACTATAGTGGGGAGCCCTTTACCCACATTTGGGAGTGGAAGAGACGCTTCTCCTCCTCTGAATCTTCATGTTCCTCCTTCTGGATCTTCGTGGTGGCAACAGTGGCATTGGGCTCTGCATCGATTATTTGATTCCCTTTGTCATTCCCCTTGTTGGGTTCTGACTCAGAGTCAGAACATGCATCTGATTTTGAAACCTTTAGCTTGACCACCAGTGACTGCTTGGCCCAACACTCACTTGTGTTGTGAGTGGAGCTATTATGGAACTCACACCACTTTCTCGTGTCCTTTTTTGGCTTCGTGACACTGTTCTTTGCTTGCAACTTTTGCGGGTTGTCTTGGGCCGCCCCGCCTTGGATTTGTCCTTTGTTCTGCAGTTTGGAGGCACCTTTCTCTTGCTTCAAATTCACAGATCCAAAGTCTCGCTTCTTCTGTTTAAACTTTTGCTCGACCTTGACGGTATATCGGTATGCCGTGCCGAGTGAGGAGACGTTCAAGAATTATATTTCTTCCTGGATGTACTTGTGCAGGAACCCACGGTATTTGATCCAGGTGGATCTTCAGATATAATGGCATGGAAAAGCTCAAAATCGAAGTGTTTAGAATGAGATCAACCTAGGACTATAACGTAGATCTCGTCATCCTGATTCCAATGGTGCGAATGACACCTCAATCCGAGTCCAGACGATGAAGTTATTACAAAGAGAAGGGTGCTATGTTCCTTAATAAAATGAGGCATTTTCCTTTAAAATGGACTTTTATGCTTAAAAGGCAAAATCGCAATCAACACATCCAAAAAGGCGGACTTAAAGAGAGGTAGCGGAACCCTCGATCAGTGATTGCCGAAATATCGGGTCGGAGGCATGTCGACGATATCGGAGCAGGCAGGCGATGCGATCAACGATAAAGCAATTGGTGGGATCGTTATTGATGATCAGAGGCTGGGACATTGGACCATTATGTGAGCGGGATGTTGATGCGATTGGCCAACGCCGATATCGGCAGTCGGCCATCCTTGTTTAAATAGGACTGTGCACCTCGATATGCTAATTGCGATATCAGACCTGGACCCAATAAAGAAAATCCGCCCGATTTAATAAAATTTGAAGTTCGAGGCTTGAAGATTTTGCCAGATTTTAGTGCATTTTCGGGATTTTGGGTATTGTTGTTACAACGATAATGAGGCCATTTTAAGGGGTCAGTTGTGCCGTCGATCCTTCTACTCCACCTGCCTCCATATTTGAACCAGGCAGCCCCGATTTATGTGGCCTTTGTCACGAAGAAGGCTCTATAAAGCCTTATAGTTGGAAAGAGCATGGGAGAGAGGAATTTCAGCACACTGTTCGTGGAAGAAGAGCTTTCAGGAGACTGATAGCACATTTTTGTCTATTTTGGACAAGTTTTACATGTCTTCAACCCCTCTCATTGCTACAGACGCATTGGTGTTGCTTACTTCTCCATCTGGGCTCCCCATTTCATAGTCATTTGTCATAATGGAGGTATAAGCCTCTTGTATGCAGTTGATGATTGTAAATTCTCTTCTTACATGCCATTTAATATAAAGGCCTCCCTATTGTTTGAGTTGGGCCTGGAGACGTAGTCTGAATTGGACGAACTCCGTTATCAAGTCTTGGTGTCTTCTTTTTGTGCCTTTGTGTGTTTTTTTCTTCTTTTCTTGAGTGTAGATTGAATTTCTGTGTTAAGCTGTAATTTTGAATGTGATTCTTTTCATACATATATAAGCGAAAGTATCCTTGGATCAAGTGGTATCAGAGCAGGGCTTTTTAGATGTGAATTGCATGTTTACATGCTAACAAGAAACAGACTTCAAAGAGGTGAAGGGGAACTAGAACCTTTCGATCCGGAGGCAGGGCGTGCACCTTGGAGAAGAAACATGGATGAAGATGAAGCTCATATTGAAGAGGAGCATAATTTCAAAAAGACTTTCTATTGAATGGCAGAGAATATCAGTCAGATGGTTTTAAGGCTGGAGAAAGCAGAAGAAAGGAACCTAGAAGGACAAGGTTCAACACATGGGAATGGTGGAGAAGAACCCCCTCCTTCTGCTTTTGGGCGTGAAGGTTCTTCTTCCTCTCACCACCATAATCGTAGAAATTCAAAGGATGCATCTAAGAAACGATTCTTTAAATTAGATGTTGAATTTGATCTTACTATGTTTAATGGTGAATGTGACGCAGAAAAGCTTAATAATTGGATTAGGCAGATTGAGGTCTAGTGCAGGATTCAGCAGATCATGGCGGATGAGGCAAAGATCCAACTGGCCATTCTACGGCTAAGCAGTACCGCTCTCGTTTGGTGGGAGAGCAAATTGCAGAGCAATAAGAATGTGGGTAAGCTCTTTTCCTCATGGCCTGATTTCACTTCTGCGTTAAAGGAACAATTTTATCCCTTAGGATACAAGCAAAAAGCCTTGATGAATTGGCAGTATTTAAGGCAAGGCAAAGGGCAAGATGTTCAGAGTTTTACAGAAGAATTTAGGAAGCAAGCACTGAATATGAGTATAGCACTTGATACACCTGAAGTTGTGACTAAGTATATAGGCTCATTGCATAGCTAAATTAGGCATTCATTGTTGTTGTTTTAACCAACCACTTTTGACGCAGTTAGAAGGCAATTCATATTGGGAACAGGGGCAAGAATGAAAGAGATGATCAGTCTAGAAAGTCACCATTCAAACCTCCCAATGGCAAATCCAAAGCAAAATGGAAAGGGGAGGAGAAGAAAATAGCAATAGCCAAAGAAGGAGAGCGGCCTTATTGTAATCACTGCAAGAAGGAAGGCCACAATGACAATCATTGTTGGAAGCAGCACCCAGAAAATTGTCCAAAGAAGTATGGAGGAAAATGGAAACAGAAGATAGTGGTAGCGGCCCAGCAAGAACTTGGATCAAATTTGGGAGATGAACCGGTGATCACAGCAGCAAGAACAAAAGGTACTCTTACACCTCTTGTTAATTCTAAATCGCATGAAGGCACCAGTTCTGTAGATGAGTCCATTTCAAATGACCGAAAAAAGAATTGAATTATTTCATATCAGAGTTGTTGTAAATCATACCAAAGTTGAAACTCTGTTTGATATTGGGTCCCAAGCAAACTTAATTGCAGAATCCCTGGTAAAGAAACTCCTCTTGCAGACAAAACAACACTCGAAACCTTACCCACTAGGATGGATACATGATAAAGCGAAATTGAATGTAACACAACAGTGCAAGGTCAAATTTGTGATTGCGTCTAAGCTAGTAGACGAAGTAGAATTGGATGTAATACCATTGGATATCTGTGGCATGGTGTTAGGGAGCCCATACTTGTATTATAGAAAGGTAGTCTTTTTCCGTCATGAAAACAAATATCAAATCACCAAGGATGGGGTAGAATATATAGTGAGGGCTCATCAAAATAAATTTAGTGTCAGCTTTGTAACCGCTGGACAAATGAAGAGACTGGTGAATTCCAGTAAAGGATGCATGCTTATGGTGGTAAGGGAAAAAGAGGTAGAATTTGCTGATGTGTTCCAGGGTTGAGATCAGGAGCATAAACAAGAATTAACTGAATTGATTTCTAATTATGATGAGTTGTTTCAGGAACAGAAGGGATTACCTCGGAAGAGGGAAATCCAACATGAAATCCATCTACAACATGATGCCCCTCTGCCAAATATTGGCATGTACAGGATGTCGGCTATCAAGATGGAGGAAATCAAGAGACAAGTGCAGGAATTGCTGGACCAAGGCGTCATCAGGCCGAGCACCTCTCTGTGTGGTTCGCCGATTGTTTTAGTGCCAAAGAAAGACGACACCTGGAGGATTTGCGTGGATTACCGTGTGCTCAACAAGATAACGGTGAAAAATCACTATCCCCTTCCATGCATAGATGATTTGTTAGACCAATTAAAGAGTGTTGTTTATTTCACAAAGTTGGATTTACCCAGTGGCTATCACCAGGTCAAAATTGCGAAGCAGGACGTGTGGAAAACCACTTTCAAGACCAAGCAAGTGTTGTTTGAATGGATGTTGATGCCAATCGGGTTTTGCAACACTCCAACCACCTTTATCCAGGTTATGAATGATATAGTTCAACCTTTCATTGATGATTTTGTTCTTGTATATTTAGATGATATACTTGTCTTTAGTAAGAGTTGGTCTGAACATGTGTGTCATGTAAAGAAAGTGCTTGATGTGCTGAAAAAGGAAAAACTCTTTGTAAAATTGTCAAAGTGTGAGTTCGCGAAAACCTCTTTGGGTTACCTAGGTCATATTGTTGGTCATGGTCAGTTAAAAATTGATCCCTCTAAAGTTGAAGCAATTGTAAATTGGCCTAAGCCTACTATTGTAACCAAGGTCCATCGCTTTTTAGGTGCAGTTCAGTATTGGAGGAGATTTATTGCTAATTCCTCTGTTATTGCAGCACCCTTGCACACCTTGAAAAGTGTGAAACAAGTCTTCCAATGGAGAGGAAGACAGCAGAAGTCCTTTGAAACATTGAAGGAAAAGATCAGCACCGCGCCAATCTTAGCCTTACCCAACCTCCAATAGCCATTTGAGATCGAAACCAATGCCAACGGTTATGCCATAGGAGTTGTACTAATGCAACAAAAGAAGTCGATTTGTTACCATTCTGAGAAGTTTTCTCAAGTTGTGATAAACTATCCCACCTATGACAAGGAACTTTATGCCTTGGTGCAGACTGAGAAAAAGTGGAAACACTACTTGATCGACAAGGAAACCATTATTCATATAGATCATCAGCCCTTGCAGTACCTTCAGTCACAAACCAAGTTGCAGCAATCTCATCATTTTAGGTGGATGGGCTTTCTTCAACAGTTTCATCTGGTAATAAAGTATAAGAAGGGCACTAGCAATAAAGTGGCTGATATGCTATCTCGCCCTCCTATTTTTGCGTCTGTTATTTTGCATAATGCTTCGTTATGTTCTGAGAGTTATATTGAACAATATGCTAACAATGATGAATTTAAGGAGTTTTATGCAAAACTAACCCATGGTTCACAGGTGGACAACTATCACTTGCAGGGGAAATTGTTGTATCATCTTGGTAAATTGTGTATTCCCATAGGGGAAAGAGTACATGTAATTCGAGAGGCCCACACTTCTCTTGTGTCTGGACACTTTGGCGTCGAAAAGACTTTATGTCATGTACAAAGATTTTGTTTTTGGCCTCATATGAAAAACATCGTGACTCGCTATGTAAAGGGTTGTGTGATGTGTTCTTTTTCAAAGCCCTCTAATAGAAAACTTGGGCTCTACACACCACTCCCTATTCCAAGTCGTTCATGGGAAAGTGTGTCAATGGACTTTGTAGGAGGTTTACCTTTGTCTAGGAAGAGTCATGACTATCTGTATGTTTTCGTTGACCATTTTAGCAAGATGTGTATTCTTATGCCTTGTAAAAAGCAGATTACTGCAGAGCAGACTGCTTCTCTTTTCTTTCAACATGTTTGGGTCCACTTTGGATTACCCAGACCAATTGTGTTAGATCGGGCTCTCATTTTCTTGGAGAGTTTTGGACTAGCTTAGGGAGGATGATGGACACCAAATTGAAAAGAAGCACGACATTTCACCCGCAGACTGACGGATAGATAGAGGTTGTAAACTATACCGTGGTACACTTATTACGAGGCTATTGTGGGAAACATCCCAAGTTGTGGGATGAACATCTCCCATATGTACAACATTCCTACAACCGAGCAGTGCATTCATCTATGCAGCGTTCACAATTCAAGGCATGTTTTGGTTACCTACCAAAGGACCCTTTTGATATGGTCTTTGGAAGGGAAGATGGCTCCAGTGGACATAATGATAGGGACAAAGCTCAGCAGTTCATTCATCGAATCCAATTGATTCACCAAGGAGTGCAAGAGCAGTTGGAGAAAATTTAAGCTCGTTACAAGGCTCGACATGATAAACATCGAGTTGACCATCAATTCCAAGTGGGCGACAAAGTGTGGTTCCACATCAGCAAAGATAGGATGAAGGGAGAAGGAAAGAAGTTGTGACCAATCCGGTATGGACCATTCACCATTTTGGAGAAGATTGGGAACACTGCCTTTCGTCTTGATTTGCTGATATATATGTAGATGTCCTCAGTAGTGAATGTGGAGAACCTAAAGTTGTATGAACCATCATTGATCAAGGACGCTAATGAGGTGGGCACAGTTCCTACAATCGATGATTTTGCACCAGAATATCTCGATGAGTTACCCGAAGACATCATCCTTGACAGAAGAACCAAGACTTCACGTCGAGGAGATGTAGAATACCTTCGAGTTGGTTTCAAGGGAATGCACCCGAGCAAGGCGAGGTGTGTGGAGAAAGAGAAAGTGAGGGAAGAATTCCCTCACTTGCCAATTGACCAATGAAAAGTTTTTGGCGGTCCAAAAGCTCCTCAATGGGGAGGATTGGTCCAGGTGGATCTTCAAATATAATGGCATGGAAAAGCTTAGAACCAAAGTGCTTAGAATGAAATCGACCCAGGACCAGAACGTAGATCTCATTGTCCTGATTCCAACGGCGCAAACAACAATTCAATCCGAGTCCAGATGATGAAGTTATCACAAAGAGAAGGGTGCTATGTTCCTTAAGAAAATGAGGCATTTTCCTTTAAAAATGGACTTTTAAGCTTAAAAGGAAAAATCGCAATTGACGCATCCAAAAAGGCGGACTTAAAGAGAGGTAGTAGAGCCCCCGATCAGCGATTGCCGAAATATCGGGTCGAAGGCATGTCACCGATATCGGAGCAGGCAGGAGATGCGATTCGCGATAAAGCAATTAGCGGGATTGTTATTGGCGATCGGAGGTTGGGACATCGGACCATTATGTGAGCGGGATGCCGATGCGATCGGTTGACGCTGATATTGGCGATCGGCCATCCCTGTTTAAACAGGATTTTGCACCCCGATATGCCGATTGCGATATTAGACCCAGACCTGATGCAAAAATCTACCCAATTTAATAAAATTTGAAGTCCGAGGCTTGAAGATTTTACCGGATTTTAATGTATTTTCGAGATTTTGGGCATTGTTGTTACAACGACAATGAGGCCATTTTAAGGGGTCGGTTGTGCCACCAATCCTTCTACTCCACCTGACTCCGTTTTTGAACCAGGCAGCCTCGATTTATGCAGCCTTCGTCATGAAGAAGGCTCTATAAAGCCCAATAGTTGGAAAGAGCACGAGAGAGAGGAATTTTAGCACGCTATTCATGGGAGAAGAGATTTCAAGAGACTGATAGTGCATTTTTGTCTGTTTTGGACAAGTTTTACATGTCTTCAGCCCCTCTTATTGCTACAGACACATTGGTGCTACTTACTTCTCCATCTAGGGTCCCCATTTCATAGCCATTTGTCAGGATGGAGGTATAAGCCTCCAGTTTGATGATTGTAAATTATCTTCTTACATGCCATTTAATATAAATGCCTCCCCATTGTTCAAGCTGGGCCCGGAGACGTAGCTCGAATTGGACGAACTCTGTTATCAAGTCTTGGTGTCTTCTTTCTGTGCCTTTGTGTGCTTTCTTCTTCTTTTCTTGGGTGTACATTGAATTTCTATGTTAAGCTGTAATTTTGCATGTGATTCTTTTCATACATCTTGTTGGATAGGTAAATCCCCTCTACCTTTGGAGCAAATCTCCCAAGTCAAAGAGGTCTCTCTCTCACATACAAGGCAACAAGCTCATGACCTTCCTCAAGCTCAAAGCAATCCTCACACAACACACTAAATGCCTACAAAGA
>APFE031594392.1:211670-231538 GCA_000404065.3 Pinus taeda | reverse complement strand
ATGATTCATTTAACTTAGGCAAAGAGGGTTTTTTAGCCATTTTGAGGAGCATGAGTATAGGTGAATGTGGTTTCACAACACAGTAGGGAGACTGGCATGAAGGCAGTGACATTTTACTGTGTAACACATCTATAAGCGAAAGTATCCTTGGATTAGTATTTGAGTACCAAATGCTACTCTGAATCCTTGATGCCCAACTTTGTGCGAAGGGTATGGAAAACATTGGTAAACTCTAGCATGTCTTGGTCCCTTCCCTACCGCAGCGTGGTCCACTTTATGTATTGATCCTCATGGCTTGCAACAGGGGAGTACTGCTCCTTGATGTCATCTTGGAATGAATTCCAAGTGGGTGTGACTGAAAATAGTGAGCTTGTAATTTCATCCTTCTACTCATATTAGGTTTCCCACTAGTCCTTGACGTGGGGGGCTGCTTTGAGAAGAGCGAAAATAATCTTTTCCTAACTGGAAAAATCATGAACAGAAAAATAACCCTCTAGCAGATTTAACCATTTATCGATGGCAATTGCGTCTATCTGACCCTCGAATATGGGGATTTCAAAATTAACTTGTACCTTAAACGGTGTGGCATTTCCAAAGTAGCTGTTGGAAGTCGATGCATCGTCCCTGGGTAGCCGCTGAAGGATCTGGGCAAAGCTGTCCATCATCACTTTCCTTTATCGCCGGAGGGCTTCTTCGAGAAATATTTTGATAGGATCTCTTTCCCTCTTGTCTTTCTTTTCATCCTCCATAGGAGGTCGTCGGGATTTGTGAGGTTGGTCTTGCAAAGGTTCGACTAGTTCAAGCCCTAGCTCCTTATATCCTGACCTCGTTGGGGACATGCAAAGAAAAACAGAGAAAAAAAGTAGACCGCTCCGATACCACTGATCCAGATTTAAATAGGAACGCAACAAATTACAGAGATAACCATAAACACAGAGATGTAGCGGAAATAATACTTCATTTCATTAATGTAAAAGACTGAAATATGCTTACAAACAGAAATGGAAATAAACCAGCTAGGGTGATGATAGCTTATCTCTGAGAATAGATGTGGCGGCTACATGCCTCTAAACTACCTTACAATGAGGTTCAAGGGCCTTTTTATTATTGAAAAATAAGAGAAAACCCTAAACGACCAAAACCCTAACCCGAGGAGATGTAACACCAAGAGTTTATGGGCCTCGTTGGGGTAAGTTGTACAACTTCCCGAGGTCACAACTTGGTCATATTATCTCTGTTTGACGCACATGATAACTCGTTGGAAAGATCTATCTGAGGACTACAACTAAAAAGGAAATTTTAGACAGAAAATCGCTGGTGGTAGATTTCCTAGGGCCTCAAAACGGCTCCAGAAGTTGAGGACCCGAAAAAATGCCAAAAATAGTAGATTGTGCTACAATTAAGGAAACTGAAAAACTGAAAGAAGCAATGGTGGGGGTCAAAGTGGAATTGGCGGGTGGCCATCAATATCTACCTGGATCACTCATCCCGATAAGCTTTAGGATGCCGATAAGGGGTGGTGATGATGACCTGTACTCCTGGCTCCAACTCGATAGTGTGCTCAAACCCTTAGTCAGATGGTTGTCCCCAAACACAACTGGATACCTATCAAGAATAGCTTGTATCTCCGGATGTGGTGGCTTGGGCTTTACACCAGCCTTTGAGATCCTCAACTCCAAAACCCACTCAATGTCTTCATGTCTCAAGTCAGCCTCCATCCCGTGGGTCGAAACAATGTGTGGTGGGTAGGAGTGCATCCCTCGAAGCAACACCGTCTTGCCATTTAGCCCTGCAAACTCCATCTCCAACTTCCTCCATTATGTTGTGACTCTTTCAAGCATATAGAGCCATTGGACTCTTAATACTACATTAGTGTCCAGTACATCCACCACAAAGAAATGATCTGTCATGGAGTAATTCCCCAAGGTCACTATCAAGGCTTGTACATAACGAGTGCACTACATGGTCCTATCCCTAGGCACAAGAACTGAAATCCCTTAAACTCCTTAGTTGTGATGCCCCTCCTCTAAACCGACTGCGCATCGATGAAGTTGTGGGTAGCCCCATTGTCCATCAGAACTGAGACACACTGCCCCTGAATAGTGCCTCTAATCCTCATAATCAAGAATTTGGTTACCCCATGTAGTGATGCAAGGACCCCTCCAGTAGGAGCGAAGGAAACTCCCCCTAGTGGTGATGGTGGTCCTCCTCCGCCCTGCAGTGTTGCACTGTCCTCTCCACTCATCTCAAAATAGGTCTCATCCTTTTCATCGCTGTTAGAGAAGACCTCGATATAGTGGGCCTTGCCCGCTACACACCTATGGCCTCGTGCCCACAACTCCTGACAAGTGAAGTACAATTTCCTCCTCCTAAGGTCTCTCCGGGTCTCATAATCCAGCTGCCCATGTACCTGATTAACTCTTGGTGGTGGAGCCCTAATGTCCTTCCCCCCTCTATTTGAAACCCTGTCCAGGGGATAATGGTGCCCTTGCCCTAGGTAGGCCATCCTGCAAATCTCGGGCTCTCCCAACAGCATCTTGCAATGTAGCAGGTTTGTTGGATCTCACTAACCCACGCAATGGCTCTGCTAGCCCATCCACAAACATGAACATCCTCCTAGACTCTGACAAGTCAGGCACCATCACAGACAATCGCAGACACTTTGAGATGTAGGTTTCTGCACTCCCGGTTTGCTTGAGCCTTGTCAGCTCCTCAAAATACTCCTCTAGACCCTTCCTCTCAAACCGCTCCAACATCCTCATGGTGAAATCATCATAAGCAGTCACTCCAGCATGTCACATTGTGGTAAATCTGTGGAAACACCATTCGTGGGCTTCCCCTTCCAAATGCAACATGGCAATCTTGATTGCCTCCCCTTCTGTCATTTGGTTTAGCTAGAAATACACATCCAACTTTTCAACCCATGCCTTGACCAAGCTCTTGGAGGACCCATTGAAGGTTGGGAGAAATAACCTCCCCACAATGCATTGCAAATCTGTCCCCTGCATGTAACTTCCACCATTTTGTCCCTTGGGCTTGTTGTTTCCCTTCAATTGACATAAATATTTGAAAGTGATGGCCCTCCCAAAATCAAACCCATAGGACTAATACTCCAGGAAATAGTCCCCATAAGGTGCCTCCTCCTGCTCCATATTGTAAGAATGTAGGAATGGTAGATCTAGGGGGTGTATTCTGAATCAATGGCATGTTGGCATGGAGAGATGCATGGTGATGTGAGGTGCCAAATCCTTCTCCATAGTGAAAATCCCCTTGGACTCCCTTACCCTTGTTGCCATTGTCATTTCGCTGGCCCATTCCTTCAATGTTTCGAGACAAATCCTGCATTTCTTTCAGTAGGAGTTGGGAAAAATCCTTCTCCTCCTCCCTTTTGTCTCCTTCATTATCCCCCATGTTAGTTTCTTCTATCTCTGGTTCTGTAGTCACATGATCAGTGGTGATCTCTAACTGTCGTTCCTTGCTTCTATACCTTTGCCTTCAGTATGTCTCGTTCTACCTATCCTCCGGTGTCATAGACTACGCTGCTCCCACAGGCTGTGCCAAGTCTATGAGCTCTGATACCATTGTAATATCCCTAAGGGAAAATTAACAATAAATATTCAAAGCAAAATAGATAAACATACCATAAAATTAAAACCAATAATCAAACCATGAATTTGCTCCCAAAACAATGTTGTATTCTCATTTTATTAATGGAAAGAGGTGTAAAATCAAGGAGTTGGAATGAGTGTACCTGGGCATGCTCTTAGCAAACTAGCAAAAGCCCAAAATGATCCATGAATCACCCTCCTCCAAGTTGTTGTAATTCGGCCCAAGTGCTGCGTTGTAAATGCCCAGAAATGATGTTGTTTCCTGAAATAACATGCTGTTATAGCCCTCTCTGTTGCTCAAAAAATTTCAGGAAATTAATCCCGACCTCTACTCAAGAAACCTACAATAACCCATGAAAGGTTTGGCTGATGCTTGACCCTGAAATTTCGATCCTCTTTGGCTTGACTGACTCTCCTATTGGGTAAATTGACCTGCTTGAGAATTCTGTTGTTAAATGCTCCAAAAATGTTAGAAAACCCTGTTAGAAGGCTTCCCAAGCCTTCCCACAAAATCTCCTCCTCAAACTCCCCTATCTTCCGAACTTCCCGGAGTGCCTCTAACTGTGACTGCGTAGTCCCTATGCTTCTGTTACTCCTCCTGCTACTGTAACTTGATTCCTTGCTACTGGTACGAATTAGGATGAAGTAGAACTCCCTCCTAGGGCTGGCACTCAAGGTCCACTGAAGTAAGGGCTGAGATTTCTGCTCGAAAACAACCGGTGTGTTGAACAACACATGCATACTTGGCTCACTGCTCAAGCATACTCTAGTCAAAAGACAAATTTTGAAAATGATAGATGATGAGTAGAATGAGACCCCCTCCTTCCTTTTGTCGATTTGTCTCCAAGGCTGCTCATGTGGGCCCACATCGAATTTCCCTCACCTTTTTCGCACCAATGAGAGCGTACTCTACGTGTAGGTCGAAAATCCTTTGTGGTGACCCCCACACTCCACCAAAGCCACAACCTTTCCATCGAACTCTAAAGTTGGGGTGATTCTCATGCCAAAAATCAATTGTGGGTTCGCTAGGCCCACTTCTCCTAAGTGAAACAATGCAATACACCAAAATTGAGAAAATAATGATATTTACTTAGTAAAATACTAAATAGGAATATCACATTACAATAATACGTATATTCTTAAAGACTAAATATGAAAAGCTATCACGTTTACTACTTTCACTTTTATTAGTGTGTGGAGTGTCTACGACTCAAATATTACTTATAAATGTGAAGTTCATAAATTAGGTGTAGTAAAAAGTTATAAATAAAAACAAATGTTTTTTTATGATTGGTTATAAATATTATAGGTAATGAGAAAATCAATTTAATATAAGTAGAAAATGGTATATATAATTAATTATTAAATCCAAGTTGTTATAAATATATTAGGTGATGGGAAAACTAATTATATACAAGTAGAAAATGATATTTATGATTAACTATTAATTTAAATTAATATAAATGAATTTAAAAATAGTTAGGGTAACATAAACAATATAGGAAATTATTTGAAATCTAAATATAAAATAATTAGAATTATAAGTAATCATATTTAGAAGAGATAACAAAATTACACTTACAATTTATTATTATTATTTTTTTATATTTTTATATATATTTTTAACTTGAAAATATTTAAAGATAATTATTCTTTATTTTGTTATTATTTTAAAATTTTAATTATAATAAAATTTTACTTTAAAAATATTTTTAATATCAAATATATCTTTTATTTGAAAAATTCAAGAAGATATGTAAATTCCTCAAATATTTTTATGTAATTGAGTGTTGGTCTAAATTAATTTAAAAAACTAACTTAAATTAACAAAATAAATGTTTTTAGATACTCTTTTTATAGTTGGTAAGTTTTTAGTCACAAATCCCCAAGAATAGTTGAAGTGAGGACTCAAAGAACCTCTGTTGCTTCACAATCAGTGGAGGTGAGGAATCCTTAGAGAATTACTTCGTTGTTTTCAGTTGGAAAGATAGTTATTCAAGTTAATTAATCCTTAGAGAATTACTTTGTTGTGTTCAGTTGGAAAGATAGTTATTCAAGTTAATTTCGTTTGATATTCTTTGGAAATGAAATTAGATTGCAACATAACTTAAATGTAAATTCATATGGAATACAAAGTAATATGGACTCTTACATATGCCAAATTCACATCCCCTCAAAGGAATGCAAAATCTTACCAAAATTCTATTTGAGAAGAAAAATATAACAATTATGTTATATCAAAGTTAGTAAGCAACTTGCCACATAATTCCTAGAACAATCTAGGTGCATAAGGCTTTGGATTCTTCTATGGGAGGTTTAGATCACTATTTTGTAGCAATTGAAGTGTTTGCTTCAATATTAAAGTTATTTAATAAGAATCTTGTTAGAAAGTTCTTAGAACTTTGAAATATAAAATTGTTAGAGAATTTGTATTCCAATTAGCCAATCTCCTAACCCATTCAACTAATAACCCTAACTTGGTGAAATATTACAAACCCTTTAATTTCCAATGTTATATATATTCTGAAGAGTTGAGAAAAAAACAAAACACTTTGCACCTCAGGGTGCAAATGCTTTTGGTCGTTACCAAGTTCACTTAGGTTTAAGCCTCACGACCTTGTTACATGTGTAAGTACACATCCACATATGTGAACATAAAAGCACGAAGATGTCACTTGAATGCGAAAGACCATTTCACCAGCCTTCCATGCCAGGCAAACAATATAGGTATGCGTAATGTCCTATCACAACATGGTTATGGGTAACTCTGCATGTAAAATCAGATGGCTTTCGAAATAGTATTTTCCTGGTCCCGTACTCTGTCGTGATTCTTATCTCTGTATGTATTATTCATACAGTATATGCATATCACAATAGCAGATTAAGAGACCGACTGGGTCGTTGCAGAGCAAAAGTATCACAATAGCAGATTAAGAGACCGACTGGGTCGTTCTAGAGCAAAAGGATTGAGGGTTCTCACAATAGTATTTTTCTGGTACCGTACTCGTTTGTGATCATGGTTCTTCTTAATCTCTGCTTATATGTATTTGTTCAGATAGTGTATATATATCTCCATTGCAGATTAAGTGACTGACCGGGTCGTTGCAGAACAAGAGGATGGAAGGCTCTCACTGCAGTATTTTTTCTTGTGCTGCACTCGTCGTGATCATCGTTCTCCTTATCTCTGTATGTATTTATTATTCGTACAGTGTATATATATATATATCCCCATTGCAGAATAAGTGACTGACTGGGTCGTTTCAGAGTGAGAGGATTTAGAAATCACAATGGCCAGGGAGAACATGCGGAGACTTCGTTCTCCTCTCCAGCCCATATTCAATGCTCTGACTTGCCATGGCAAGGTATATTTGCTTTTTATACTCGGATAAATGGATGCAATTTTCTAGGGGTTTTTTAATATTTTCCTTGCGCATGCATAAGTCTATGTTGGGAGGGTCTTAAATTTTCATTTTAGTTTTCTGACCGTAAGGGAATATGCCGTCGGATTATGGATGTATATGGCATTCAGCTTTCTTCTGTTTCTGAAATATGAATATTTGATATCACCAAGGATACACACTCAAACGGAAGAGGCAGAGGAGCATGGGAACGATGGGGACTTTGTTTACAGAAGGCCATTCGCACCCTGACTACAGAAGGAGTTGTTGCCCGTGTTGAAGTCGTGGAGGATGGGGATTCTTCCAAAGCCTCGGCAGGTTCTGCTGTTTCAACTTCCAAGCGTAAGCAACGTAATGTTTGTATTTATTTGTATCCTTAATTAACAAGCTAAGCCTCACCCTGAAGCTCAAACAGCTTAATGGGCCAACTAGATCAGTTAGTCGACAATGATGCTTTTGGAAATTTGTTTACTGGGAATATCTGTAGAGGTAAAACTGAGAACTACAGGCAATTCCAAGGAAACCCTTCTCGTCCATATGTTGGACATGCTCATACTAATCCCTAGTGGGCACACAATAGTTATTGTATACGTGAAATTGTGCATTGCCTTTAATCAGTGAACCAAGGAGCCAGCAACGTGCAGCGAAGAAATCTGAAAAAATTCATTGCATCAATCCTCATAAAACCAGCGGCAGATCTGTCAAACCATGTGCACTATGGAGAACTAAAATGGTTCCAAATTACATTTAAACATTTCATTTGTTAGATGCTTTGAAAATACCTCCTTTGGTAACATCAGATGGGCCATCTGTCTAGTAGTCATATTAATTCGGAATGAAATCCTCAAACAAGGGATATGCCACTGTGATTTAGTAAAATATGCCACTATTGATTTAGTAATCTTGTATTTAACAAGGCAAGGGATATGTCACTACGATTTAGTAAGCTTATATTTAAGAAGGCATCATAAAGACAACAACCTCAAGCAAGATGGATCCACAAAGCACGCCAACACCTCCAGGTGATGTAAATGCCAGAGTGAGGGAGGGTGTTATCACATTAACTCGGGGACTTGCACCCTACAGGCAATCTTTAAATTGGCAAGGGTATATATAGTACTGCATAAACTACCCATGGCTCACAATTGTTGTTAATGTGGGATTATTACATAGGAGGGTACTCATCTTAATGCTAAGTAAGACTAACACTCCTCAAGGAGTCATTTTAAAATAGGAACATCAACACATAGATATGGATGAAGCCATAGGAGCTTTTTAATCCCCTAAGTAGAAGCTTAATATTGCTGCAAACCTATTATCCAAGTCATCAATTTTTGTCAATTCCTATTTTTGGGGATTTTCTATTTTAGCAATTCTATTATAGGCTAGAGTTGATTGGTTTACTAGAGATTATTCATCAACGAGTTATTTTAAATAATGACAAGTGCTTGGCATGTGTTGGCATGTCTTCATCACACAGAGGAGTGTGCTTGGCATGTGTTTGCATGTCTTCATGAGAGAGAGGAGTGTGCTTGGTGTGTATTGACATATGCCTACATATTCTTGGTACATGTGGATCACATTATTTGAGGATTTACATGGAGGAATGCACTTGGTGTGTGTTCACCACATGGAGGAGTGTGCTTGGTGCGTGTTTACATCGTACAAGGATTGTGCTTGACATGTCTTTACACATGTTTACCTATTTTGGGGATATGTGGGCTGCATTACATGGAGAGCTACACTTTTCTATTCTTGGGCATTTTTGCATGCATGGGCCCTTCTCTTACTCTAAAAGAAGCAATGTTCCACAAAATATCCGGGGTAGGGGCATGTGAGAATGGGGAGACACAGAGGGGGTGATGAGGCTCATCAATGGGTAAATTATATGGATCTTAATGCACTTCGAGCTTACTAAAACCAATTTTTCTCATCATTCTTTACATGTTTCAACTATGTTTTGCTTAATGAGGAGAGTGAAGATGAGATGTCATGTCTAGTAGTCTAATGTGCATTGATTGGTTTTGGAGCAAATTTTGGCTAATTAAAGTGCAGGAACTCGAATGGAGACAAGCAAGAGGGATTATAGGAGACATGATCTCCCTCCTTAACTCCTCACTCACTCGAAGATTCCTCAATCAAATCTTATTAGCTCGGAGTTGCAAATAGTCGACTCATGAAGTTCATTGGTAGCCAAGCCAGTGATAGTTAAAGACCAGTTGATCTCGAGATTGCAGCCGAGCCTCCCTAAATTTAAGGAAGTTGTTGGTAACTTCAGTTGTATTAATCAAGAGGCATAGGATCTCATTAGGATTCAGATTTTTTGTTCAAGATAGCTAAGCAGTTTTCGAGTTGAAGCATTGTAACTAAGCACTCTTATGTATTTCTGATTTCTTTAATGAAAATGAGCAACATTCCCTTGATCTAGCACTGAGTTGACTCGGAGGGCTGAAGCTCTTGGGTTAGGGCCCAACCCTAGCAGCAGAGGTTCCTCCTGTTGTATATGTATGCTTAGGTTATACTCATAGTTAGTTGTTAAACTAATTTTGGTGTTGTTAATTTGCAAGTATTGGTAGATTTAATTAGTTTGCTTTCATTTGTGGATAGTTCTAAGAGTAGCATTGTAGTGATAAGAAGATATTCCAAAAAGGCTGTCAGCAAGTGGTTTTCACCTCATTTCTCCCTTTCAGGGATCATGGTTTGAGCAACACTTCTCATACAACCCAAAAAGACAGAATTCTTGTTTTTTGTGTAATCTAGGGTTTTCTTGCTAATTAGGTCATTACCTTTCAGTTTCATAGGGCAAGTTGCAATTGGTATTTTCTGATCTCTTAGGTTTTGCATTGATTTCATCTTGCTTTCATATTGGTTTCCAACACTTCCATGCATGACTTAGCAAGTAAATGGTGACAACTCTGTTTTCTTTCATTTGAATAAACCTTTCTTGTTTTTGATGAATTCATGTATAAATGCCAAGAATGATGTGTGTTGTTGCAGGGGTTTCCAAATTGCAGGGAGACCTCATCTCATCAGCCTCAGCGAAGTCATATCCACCCATGATTGCCAAAAGTCACTAAGGTCTCAATTCGAATTCTTGTCTTATGAGGAAAACTTGCCATCTCCGTTGAGCAAATCCAACCATCTTAAAGCTTTGGCTTGAGTTCTAAGTAAGTGCCTACCACTCCCATGCTTTATTCCCTCCTTATTCACCTTTTCCAAGCTCCATCCCACCTTCTAGACTATTCCCCAAGCTTTTGATCTGTTCCTGTAGTAAAACAGGGGATCCTGTAGGTGAACTAGTACTTCATGTAGACATCCTGTAGGAAAACCCGTAGTAGCCTGTTTTGAGCCCGAATTAAGAAAAATCATCACTAAAAGTAAGGATTAGGCCCCTACTTGACCCCCAAGCCATCTAAACCATTGTACTCCTTTTTCTCCACACTTGTCTCCCCTGCCAAAGAACCAAGCAAGATTAGCATTTACATTTTCAAGCAAAAAGATAAAAAGGAAAAATGTTCTTTTATATTTATTCTTGCACACAACAGTTAGTACTCTCTAGATTAGATTTCATGCTTAGATTAGTTCAAACCTCACATGTGTTGAAGTAGAGTTCTTTTGCAAGCAAAGTATGTTAGCAAGTAGATAGAGGATTTCATGTTGTTTTGCAAGCATTCCTTTCAGTCTTTCCTTCATGCAATATACAACATTTCTTTTCTTCCAATTAGGGCAAATTTCCCTTTTCCAAGTTGGTAATTAGACTTCTTCTAGTCAATAGAATGCTGGTTTGAGAAACTCTAATGGTCTATCACCTCAGCTCAGCAGTGACAAAGAGTAGACCAATTACATCTATTTGCGTATACAACACTGTCATCTCCGAGTTTGTACGAACCCCGGGTTGATGAAGTAAAGTCGGTAGCCCCAGGAGTTGCAACATCCATGCTGCAATACTGGTGCTCATCACTTTTTGGAGCCGTTGTCGGGGAGGTGTCTAAGTAGATGCAATTTTTGCTTTCTTTCTTCCTTTTCTTATCTCTTTCATTTTGTAATTAGTTCCATTCAGTAAATAGTTGCAATTCAGTTCTATTTTCTTTCAATTTTGCAAGTAGTTTAAAACTCAAAAAAGAAGAAGAAAAAACACTCTTTTCATGCCTTGTACGAATAGGGATAACTTAGGAAAATTTCTACCAAATACCCCCACCACTTCAAACAACTAACCTTCCCTCTTCTTTGGTGGCTGTGAGCTAGAGGACCCCTTAGGCGAACAACCAAAGATTTTTGAAGAGCCTATAGGGGAAGAAGAAGAGATCATTCCAACTGACACGATGGCTGAAAATATAAATGAAAGGGGAGATAGGGAAAGAGTTAAGGGTGCTTTTCCCATCAGAGAAACTAATGGGAATGCCAAGATGAAAAACATAAGCCCCTCTGCTCTTCCTCACTTCCATGGCCTGACCTCAGAAGATCCAGATACTTTTTGGATGGAATTTGTTGTCATATGCAGAACTTATGATTACACCTCTGATGATTAGAAGTTGAAAGTATTCCCATCCACTCTCAAGGATGCAGCCCTGCGCTGGTTCATGGGTTTACTTGGGGATAGTATCACCACTTGGGCTCAGATGCAACAAGCTTTTAATAACGAATATAGGGACTACTACAGGTCCAAAGATACCAAAGAGGAAATTTTTAGAATGACCTTGGGATATAATGAGTCCTTAGATGGTTATGAGGAAAGATTCCAACTCAGCTACAAAAGGGCCAAGTGCACACTTGATCCTGAATCACTTAAGTTAGTCCTTCTTAGGGGGATCAAGGAAGACCTTCTAGAAACCCTAAACCTGCTGTCAGGAGGGGACATCTACCAGTTACTTTATGATGATATCAAGACAGTTTTCAAGAATCATTCTAGGGCAACTAGAAAGAAGGGTAGGGCTAGTCAAGCAGTAACCAGTTCATCCTCTTCCAATACATCCATAAAAAGTGAAATTGGGTACATGTTGGAAGACTTTAAGAGTGAAATTTTGCAAACCCTTGCTCTGCAAATAGACACTATGCAAATCAAACGGAAGCAAGAGGAAGCATAGAGAGCATTAGCCATCTTCTGCCCTAGATGCACAAGGAGGCACCCTAGGAATGAATGTCCATTGAACCTTATCGAAATTTGCTCGGTATGTGAGAAAAACCACTTCACAGACAAGTGTCCTTCTCTGCCTGGATTAAAAGTTGTGTATTAGGGAAACGAAGGGGTGACTGAACAACTTTGCTACATAAATCAAAGGAGGCTTCATGGACCTTGACCATACCAGTAGGGCATGCAAGGGTCATCCTATTCATATTACAACCCTAATCAAAACACATCCACTCCCCCTTGGTGCCCCCTAGCTCATCCTTCTTGGTCTACACCTTCTCCCTGGTCTTTTGCACCTCAATACCATTCCCAATCGACCAACCAACCATTTCAGCCATATACTCCTCCACGACCTTAGTGGAATGCACCACCCTAGGGGTGGAGGCTCCATACAACCAAGCTCTAGCTTTATTGCCTTCACCTCCATCTCAACCACAACTCCTACACCCTGCTCTACCTAAACAACCTTAGATGCTTGCCCAACCAAATTCGAACCCAAACAATAGACAAGCACAACAGGTCTACAATGGAGAAGCATCCTACCTTGCCTATGTTGTGGAAATTCATGAAATTAACCTTAGGCTTGGGAGAGTGCTCCAGGATAACCAACCTCCATCTCCACCCAGGGAGAGTGAGGAGGAAAGAGAGGAAAGTGTGCCTAGAATGAATCCACCCCCCTTTCCTGAAAGGTTAGCCCATCCAGTCCAGCACACCCTTGAAGAGATTGGACTTCTAGGTGAGTTGAAAAATCTATGTGTAAAAATCCCCATTAACAACGAGTTGATCAAAGAGAAGTGTTTCAAACATCCTGGGAGGTGAAAGAGAGATACCCCTACCAATGTCATTGGACAGCTGTCCGACTTAATGCTGGGGCAGCTAATTTGCCCGAAGTATTTAGATCTTGGGAGTCTTGTAGTAGATGTACACATCGATGGCACCATTGTTCCCCATACCTTGATTGATCTTGGGGCTGCCATCAATGTGATGACTAAGGACACTGTGCTTAAGCTGAATCTCCAGGGATCATTAAGGAAGACCACAACAGTCTTGCAGCTTGCAGACTGATCCGCAGTAGCTCCTGAGGGGATTGTTGAGGATGTGATGGTCTCCATTGATTCTTGGGAATACCTTGCTGACTTCTTAGTTCTCCAGCCTAAGACCAAATTCAATGGTTATCCTCTCATCCTTGGGAGGTCTTGGTTAGCCATTGCCGATGCCTACATAAGCTGCAGGGCTGGAAATATGACTATAAAAAATGGGCATCTATCCAAACAATTGGTCTTGTACCCTCCTGCGCAACCATCCCTAGAGCATGACTAACTTTATGGCTAGAAGAGGAGGAAGAAGATGAAGTCTACTCCTCCCAAATCTATACCCTAGAGACTGCCATATGAGGAGGGCAACTTGATGAAGATGATCTGATTGGACACATCCTCCAAAATCAAACTCCCAACACCATGACTCTGGAGGAAGCAGTGAAGGAAGCCAAGGACAACCATCAAATTGATCTATGCTCAACTGACTCAAACTCTACTGGTGTCAAGACAATAGAATTCAGCCCTGAAAGGGCATTGAAAATCAACCCCTCTCTCTTTGTACACCAAGAAGAAGAGTTATGTAACATGCTAAGAGAGCATTTAGATGCCTTTGCTTTGAATTACAAAGATATGAAGGGAGTGCACCCTTCAGTGTGTACTCACCACATTTACATCAAGGAAGGTTGCAAGCCAGTTTGCGAACCCCAAAGGAGAATGAACCCAACCCTCAAGGATATAGTCAAAGAAGAATTGCAGAAGTTATTGGATGCAGGATTTATTTACCCTATCTTGGATAATGAGTGGGTGTCTCCTCTAGTGCTGGTTCCAAAGAAAAATGGAAAGTGGAGGATCTGTGTGGATTACCGAGAGCTAAACAAAGCCACAAAGAAGCACCATTTTCTTCTACCTTTCATTGACCAAGTGTTAGATGGTCTTGCAGGAAAGAAGTTCTTCTCTTTCCTGGATGGATTCAACGGGTACAATCAAATCCAGATCAGCCCAGAGGACCAGGATAAAACCACCTTCACCTGTCCTTGCAGTGTTTTTGCTTATAGGGTCCTTCATTTTGGTCTATGCAATGTCCTTGCCACTTTCCAGAGAGCAGTCATGAGTATCTTTGTATAGCTAGTCCATGATGCAGTAGAAATTTATATGGATGATTTCACACCCTATGGGTGTGATTTCTAGGAGGCTCTCTCTAACCTGGGAAAGGTGTTAAACAAATGCATTGAAATGAACTTATCTCGTAGTCCCGAAAAATGCGAATTCTTGATGACTGCAGGGACTGTTCTAGGTCACTCAATATCCCAGGAAGGACTGCATGTAGACCCAAATAAGATAGCCATCATCAAAAGGGTCCCTACTCCACAGAAGCAGAGGGATGTCAGAAGTTTCTTAGGGTTAGCCGGATACTATAGGAGATTTATAAAAGTTTTCAACAAGTTAGCTTCTCCCTTATTTGGGTTATTGGCCAAAGACTCCAAATTTTTATGGTCAGAAAGCTGCCAAGAGGCCCTCGACATCCTAAAGGATAAGTTGACTATTGCACCTATTCTCTGAGGCCCAAATTGGGCTCTTCCTTTTCACGTTCATGCTAGTGCCTTTCACAAAGCTATAGGAGTAACTCTAGGCCAGATAGATGACAAGCTACCTTATGCCATTTACTTCATCAGTAAGAATCTGTCGAAAACCGAGTTAAACTACACAGTAACTGGAAAAGAGCTCCTAGCCGTTGTCCATTTATTGAATAAATTTAGACATTACATTACTGGTTACCAGACATTTGGACATACCGACCATGCTGCAATTAAATATTTGATGAACAAACCTGATGTAAATGTCCGGATTATTAGATGGTTACTTTTATTGCAACAATTTGATCTAACTATTATTGTTAAACCTGGCAAAGAGAATGTAGTTGTAGATTTTTTTATCTAGAATGACTTTGCCTGCAGGGGAGGAAGGAATGGTTGATGATCAACTACCAGATGAACATTTATTCGCCATTTCAGTTCTCTCTCCATGGTTTGCTGACATAGCAAACTACTTGGTATCTGCACAGTTCCCTCCAAATTTGTTCTCCAAGGAAAAGAGCAAGATCATAAGAAAAAACACCCCATTCACTTGGATTGGGGGCAATCTCTTCAAGCTAGGTCCAGATCAAATTCTGAGAAGATGTGTCAGGGAGGAGGAAGTTTTTGACATCCTTTTGGCCTGTCATGATGGGCCTTGTGGAGGTCACTTTGCAGCTAAAAGAACAACATTCAAGGTACTACAAGTTGACTATTACTGGCCCACTCTCCATCAAGATGTAAAAAGGTTTACTAGCTAGTGTGATCGGTGCCAAAGGATGGGGAAGCCTACCCCTAGGGATGAAATGCCTCTGCAACCTCAAGTGACTTTCGAGCCATTTGACAAGTGGGGCATGGATCTCATCGGGCCCATTGACCCTCCATCTAGATAGAAAAAGTACATCATTGTGTGCACCGACTACTTAACAAAATGGGCTGAAGACAAAGCTATCAAGGTAGCAATAGAAGAAAAGGTAGCAATCATAGTTAGTAAGACATGCTCTAAATTCCGTCTCGGATGGGTGGAAAATCTTTGTCTAGAGTATCCTGGGCAAAGCAACATTACCAAATTGGGATGAGATATGGGCAACTCTGAAACAGGAAGAGCTGAGGAGAGACTTGCTCAAGGTCAAACTTGATAGGAGCAGTAGCAGTGGGTCGAAGCCCAAAGTAGAGGAAGAGGATAATGCAATGCTTGCATCGAAGGGACAATAGGGGCAACAAAGACGAAAGAAGGACGTCTCCAAGGTGAAGTGCTTCAGATGTGGTGAGATTGAATAGGTGGAGGAGTTCGCCATGACGGCCAAGATACCTCCAGGAGGGAGGTGGGCTGATATAAAACTGTAGTTCGATAGAGCTACAAATGGGCAGGATCTTTGAGGAGCCCACCTCTTGGATCATCACCTTGTTATAGGAGCCCATGATCAATAGTAGTGGGATGGTGGAGTTTTCAGTTGGTGCCATGGAGTGTTGATTCAACAGATGCAATGGTTAGTAGCGCCAGAATGTGAGCAACGCAGAGCAAAGACGCAGCAGTGTGAGGAGGCACAGTGCAGAGCTTCAACAACGCAATGGCTTCAGAAGAGAGCGTGGAACTAGCAGCAGTCAGGGTTTCAGCACCGATGTGCATCCACTGGATACTTGTACAGTTGTCGGTGTTTTCAGTTGCTTCTCTCAACAACTGAGTTGCAGTACAGATGCAATGTTAGCAGTGGCAGTGCTAGCTGCATAGCAGATGCAACATTTGAGAGGGAGTTGCAGTACAAATGTAGCATTGGCAGTGGAAATGTCAAAGGCAGTAATACAGTAGTAGTAGCGCAGTAGTTGGTGGACAACATGTCAAACATCAGCAGCGCAAAGGACGATGCTTCAGAGTCAGAGTAGTATGCAGTAGCAGTGTATTGCTAGAGCACATTCCTCGCTAAGAGGGAGTGTTGATTTGGGGTAGCATCGGATGTGCTCTAAGCCTTCAAATTTTGCGGGGAGGCTTGGGCACATGCATTCCAAATAACCCAGAAAGCGTTTTGGGAAATTCCACCTAGAAGTGATTTTATTAAAATAATTAATATTTTTTATGGGGTTCCAAGTCCAAACTTAGGAAAATTAATTCATTAATGGGTATTAATCTAATTAGGGGTGACACTTGTCAAACTAGGAGGTAACTCAAATCAGAACTCTATATTATTCATTCAGGTTGTTCATTATTATATACAAGAGGGAGTGACTATTCAGTTCATCTCCTGATGACTCTCTATCTTCTCTATTATTTATTTACATTAATTATAGCTGTTCACCCAATCCCTATGATTAGGTGTCAACATTCCCCCCCTTAATCTGAAGGGATGTTGGTGAGTCCAAGCATCGTTCTGAATCTTTCAAGCTTTTCTCTTCCAGGTGCTTTGGTGAAGATGTCTGCAATTTGCTCATTAGTGGAACAATGGCAAAGATGGATTGTTTTGGCCTCAACATGATGTTGAATTAGATGATATTTAGTATTTATGTGCTTTGTTCGATCATGGAACTTTGGGTTCTTGGCCAACTTTATTGCAGAGGTATTATTAATCATGAGTGGAGTCGATTGCATTTGTTTTACTTGCAAATCTTCAAGAATTTTCCTGAGCCACACAATTTCTTTTGTTGCCTCAGCTGCTGCCACATATTCTGCCTCTGTTGTGGAATCTGCTGGGACTGATTGTTTGCGTGATCTCCAGGAGACAGCTCCTGATCCAAGACTCATAGCATAACCTGAAGTAGATACCCCAGTTTCTTTGTCTCCATTGAAGTCTGAATCAGAGTATCCAATCAAGCTAAAGTCGCCCACCTGTGTGTACTTGATTCCAAAGTCTTGAGTTCCCTTCAAGTACTTTAGAACTCTTTTTGCCGCAGATCAATGTCCCTCACAAGGCTTTTGCATAAACCTGGAGAGGGTTCCAACAACAAACAAAATGTTTGGTCTGGTAGTAGTTAGGTAGTTGAGACTTCCTACAAGCTGTCTATACTTTGTTGCATCCTCAAATTCTTTTCCTTCAATAGATGTGAGCTTTAAGTTTTGTTCCATTGAAGTAGTAAGAGGATTGTGCTCTGCCATGCCAAACCTGTTCAACAGATCTCCAATGTATTTCTTTTGAGAAAGAAATATGGACTTCGGATGTTGGGTTACTTCAATGCCAAGATAGTAATGAACATAGCCCAAATCAGTCATTTCAAAACTTTTCCCCAATTCCTTATTTATGGATGCAATGTAGATTTCATTGTTCCCTGTCATTAAAATATCATCTACATATACCACAAGATATACAACTGTTTTGCCAACTTTCTTGACAAATAAAGTTGCATAATCAAGATCAAAATGATTGAAGTTGAGTTTCAGAAGATGCTCAGTTAGTTTTTCATACCAGGCTCGTGGTGCTTGTTTGAGGCCATACAAGGACTTCACAAGTTTGCATACTTTATGTTCATGTCCTTTCACAGCAAATCCTTCAGGCTGGGACAAAAAACATTCTCTATCTCCATTCAAGAAGGAAGTTTTTACATCCATTTGATGGACTTTCCAACCGTTCTGAGCTGCTAGTGAAAAGAGTGTCCGGATGGTGGCCCATTTTGCTGTGGGGGCAAAAGTTTCCTCATAATCGACCCCTTCCTTCTGTGCAAAACCTTTTGCCACAAGCCTAGCTTTGTGCTTGTCAAGTGAGCCATCAGCTTTGTACTTGTTCTTGTAGAACCACTTGCAGCCAATTGGTTTGGTTCCAAATGGAGGATCAACCAGCTTCCAAGTGTCGTTCTTTATGAGGGCATCATACTCCTTTTGCATTGCTTCTTTCCATTCATCATGAGAAGCAGCTTCTTTAAAGGAGGTTGGTTACAAATCTGTAGACAAGTTCAATTCACAATCATAAGAAACATCCATATCAATAGGTGAATTAGAGTCATCTACATCACCTCCATTTTGTCGATTTGCATTTCTGGTTCCTGTTTTTCCAATTTCATCAGGATGAACACTTTCAAGTGTCTTTGTCAGCCACTTTGGGGGACCTTTCTGAGATGGTCCACGCTGCTCTGTTGATTGAGTTGGGAGTGAATCAAGATTGAGTCTCCCAATTCTATCAATTACATCACTTAAAGCATCATCCGTTGTTGGAGTTTCAGTCGGGGAGAGTATTCTTCAGAAGAAGATTCCACATGTTGATCTAGTATAGGAATCCCCCCTTCAAGATGTGGAATCTGATTTTCAAATTCTTGAAATGATTTCGTTTTTGCGAATCTATCCAAGCGATCAAGTTGCCGCTCAACAACATTGTCAGATTTAGATGATTCAAGAAAAATTACATCTCTAGATACAAAAAACTTTTTATTTTCTTCATCATAGAGGCGGTATGCTTTGGAGATATTTGAATACCCCAGGAAAATACACTTACGACTTCTAGCACCAAGTTTGTTTCTATGTACCTTTGGTATCAAAGCATAACAGGGGGAACCAAAAATCCTGAGATGTTTTATCGAAGGAACATGTCCATACCACAATTCATAAGGAGTCTTGTTTCTTATAGCACTAGATGGACATCTATTCTTTATATATGCAGCACATAGAACAGCATCAGCCCAAAACATTATCTTTACATTTTTGAAAAAAGCATGGATCGTACCATATTCAAGATTGTTCTATTCATTCTTTCAGCTACACCATTCTGTTGGGGATTATAAGGCACAGTTGTTTGATGTTTAATCCCATGTTGGCGAAGATAATGTTCAAATTTATTTGATGCATATTTTTTTCCATTATCAGTGCGAATAGACCCAATATGAGATTGTGCATCATTTTCAATACATTTATGAAAATTCTTGAATGTTAGGAAAGCATCAAATTTGTTCTTCAATAAATAAACCCAACACATTCTGGTGTAGTCATCAATAAATGTCATGATATATTTATTTCCATTTGCAGAAGGAACAGCCATTGGACCACATAAATCTGAATGAATAAGTTCAAGCTTCCTATGTGCTCTTGAATGTGAGTCATGAAATGACTGTTTGCTATGCTTTCCTAGAATGCAAGCTTCACATTGCTTAAGTTTTCTAGGAATTGTAGGCAAACCAGCAACACCATTTTTCTTCAATAAACGGAGACT
>APFE031594392.1:173000-196902 GCA_000404065.3 Pinus taeda | reverse complement strand
CATAGGTACACTGCAGCTTGAGAAGCTTTCTTCTTCTATACCGTCATGACAAGTGAGTGGTCTGATGCTTTTCTCACCTCAAGCTTGCCATCAAACATATGAATGGAGTGTCCTTGCTAGCGGATGTGGACCAAGGACAACAAGTTTCTCCTCAGCTGTGGGAGATTAGAACATGATGCAGAAGAAACTCTGGAAGACTAGGCAGTTTAAGCCTGATTGTGCCAAGCCCTGATGGCTTGAGTTTTGATTTGTCTGCAAAGTATACTGCTCCATCAATGTTGTCAGTAAATTCTTCAAATTTTTTTTTCTTCTAAAAGTCATGTGGCAAGTTGCTCCTGAATCAAGCAGCGAATCATTTTTCCAAGAAGCAAGTGAAGTATTAAATAAGTCTTCATTTACTCCAATATTACAGTGTGCCACAACATAGTGAGCGGATTCAAGTGCTTTACCTTTCTCTCTGTCATTAGTCTTACCTTTGGGTTGGTTTCTTTCTTGCTCAATTCTGTCCCAAGGCAGCTTGCATGTGGATGCATCATGTGATCCATCTCTTTTGCAGCGTATGCAGTGCAAATCTGACTTTTCTCCTTGAGTGTCTGCCCCCCTGCCTCTGAAATTTCTTCCTCTTCCTCTTTGTTCACCTTTTCCTTTGGAAGAATCTTGAGCAAGATTCTTTTCTCTTTGAGCAAGACAAACAGCCTCTTCAGAAGATTCATGAGCTGTCTTCTTCCCAAAAGCTTTCTCTCTTTCAGCCAATTTTTTCACTAGGGAGTCAAAGGTAATATCTTTGAGGTTTCCATTTGCTTGCAATGACTCAAGATAATTTGAGTAAGTGGGATAAAGTGCCTTGAGAAAAGCTATCAGAGGAATATCCAGTTCAACATTAGTGACTTTGATCTCATGCATTATAGATTTTACTTCTGATGCAAGAGAAAGAGGATCACTATTTTGTAATTCAAGGGTGAAGAGTTTAATCATGAGTTGAAAAACTTCAAGTGCAGAGTGTGAGTCAAAGAGTTCCTTCAGTTTTTGTAAGGCTTCGAAAGCATTTGAAAATGGCGAAATATGGCAACTCACCTCTTCATTTACTGATGCTGCAATCAATGCATAAGCCTTGCTGTTCTTATTTTCCCAAATGGTGAAATCCTTGTCTGAGGTAGGCTGTTCTGGCTCTTTGTCTCCGTCTCCAACACACACTCCTTTCCACAACTCATTGAAAATGAGGGTGTGTTTTATCTTCTGGGACCACTCAGGATAGTTCTCTTTGCCCGTGAGAACTACTCCCACAATAGATATGATTGAATGCATTGTAAAGTCTATGTATTGTGGAAAAAAATACTTCTGTTGCAAAATTTTACTGCTAAAAAAATCTGATTCTGATATATGAAGAGAGAGGTATTATGTGGAGAAGGTGTTATACATATCACTGTACAAAATGTAATACCATACACCGCAATATCATTCAGCGTAATAGCATTCACCATTCATCGACTCTAATATTCAATGGCATACACAATGCACCAGCTCAAAGTCACTAAAAATAAACATACCATTCGCGCAAGAGAGAAGGCTCTCATGCATAGACCACTAGAGTTGCTGGACAACAATAGCATTGGAGGAGGGGCAACGAAGTGTGGGAGGAGGGGCCAACAACGTATCAATTGGAGCAGCGATCCCACGCCGCGTTATAGCCCACACAACGTTATATCAACAGAGCGTTATATTGATGGAGAGCGTTATATTGATGCGCTGTTGCTGCGAGCAGAGTGGTGTGGCCAACAACATATATTTAGAGGCGGAGGTGTGAGGGGACTAGTGTGTAGGGCAATGTAAAATGCAGTGAGAAGCACAATGTGGAGGGTTGAGGGTCGAGTAGCGAGAGACACCAGGAGCACTATCGAACTCGCAAGGTGTATAAGAGACCGGGATCAGGGAGAGGGCCGCAGAGAATGACACTGCCACAAAGTGCATCGAGACAGAAGTTACTCTGGATAGAGCCATTGCGTTTGTAGTCTACTTGAATTCGCTCCCATGGCACTGCTCTAGCTACGTATGGCAACAACGACGGTTCCAACGATAAAGAGTATAATGAGCTATGGGTTATGATGCGTTCAGGCCAGTGGAAGTGTCAAAGCTGCCAGGCTAGCCAGAATCAACAGAATAATAGTGAGAGAGATGTCAGTCTACATAGGATTCAAAACATAGGTTGAATAGGCAGAATAGGAGTTACAAATTAAAGAGGGAAGCCAAAAATGACGTTGGCTCTGGTACCATGTCAGACCAGGAGGTAACTCCTCAAATCAGAACTCTATATTATTCATTTAGGTTGTTCATTATTATATACAAGAGGGAGTTATTGTTCGGTTCATCTCCCGATGACTCTCTATCTTCTCTATTATTTATTTACATTAATTACAGCTGTTCACCCAATCCCTATGATTAGGTGTTAACAAAACTTATAGAAAAAGCCACGGATTAATCCAAAATGATAAGAGCTTTTGATTAAGATGTAATCTAGGATGTTGGTTGTCCAACAGGAAGATATAAGAAGGGGATTGAGGGTCATTTGGAAAACATACAAAAAGATTGAGAAAATCAATTTTCTGAAGTGAGAAGTTCTCAAGAGGAAAAATCGATTGAGGAGATCTCTTGTAGTTGAGGGGCAGGGATATCAGCTTCCGGAGAGAGAGATTCTTAGCCGAAGATACATCAGCAGAGAGAGGTAGTAAGTGATCTAGAGGCCTTGACGCAGGGCCAGAAGGGCCACGTAGAACTAACGCAGAGGGAGAGAGAGAAAGTCGAAAGTCAGAGCAGAGGGTCAGTTTTAGTAGCCGTAAGACGGGGTGTGAGAACGAGAGGCTGAGAGCAGTGACTCTGGGCAACTGATCGATTCCCCAGTTGGGTGATGCAGTGCCTGAAAGGGTTAACGCTGGGACAATGTAGAGGCAACGCAGTGCCTGCCAGGGGCACTTCATCCAGCAGCCGAACAGTTGGGACTTTTTCTCAGTGATTGTGTGAGGTAAATTGACAAAGCTTATGCCAATATTTCTCTCTTTAACTGGATAACCCCTGTGAGGTATTCAATATGTGTTCAGATTTTGCTACTGCTTAGTAATAATAAACCCTCAGAGCTGTTGCACCGGTTTTCCCACATTGGGTTTTTCCGGGGACTTTCGTCCAAAAATAACTGTGGCCTATGTGTTTCTATTTTCCTTGCTCAGTTTCTATGTTTCAGAATCATATTTAATTGGTGTAGGCTGCTTCAATAATTTACTTAAATGTTTCAAGAAGAAATTTGAAATAAGCTTGTAATGGAATTTACAATCTAGAAGAAGTAGATTCAATTGGTTGCAGTAGGATTCGTGAGATTGTGAGATCTAGGAATTTTCACAAACACAAGTGCATTATTAATGATGATAATGACTCTCTCTTTCCGTTGTTTATATGAGAAGTAAGTGAGGTTTACAATGACAAGTGGACCTAGTCCATTGCAAGCAACCTACACAATACAAGTACACATGTGAAGTGTTCTACTCCAAGTGGCACATATCAAGCTCCAAGGAGATGGCGATCAACAAGCAAGGCTCCAAAGCATAAGCGCTACTTCCCAATGCCCATTGCTCCTCCTCCAAGGCTCCAAAGCTTTAATGCATCTCTAAGGTCATTTGCCTCCTTAGGGACCACAACACTTACATGTCCACTCCCTTAATCTAAGCATCTTCGAGTCAAGTGTAATCCTTCATGCAAGCAACACCATGCGATGTAGGGCTCAATGCCCTCCTCTAGAATTCATAATGTTGCTCCTACAATGCAAGGCATCGACCAAGCAAGCAACTTACTTCTATGTGTTGATTACATGAAGAAGTCACCAAGCTCCATAGGTATCTAATGCTCCAAGGAAAAATGTTATACAAACATCCATACAAGGTCTAGCAACTCAAGAGTAAATCACTTCTCATGTGTAAGTCCATCACAGATCACCAAAGGTCAACCATACGTCATGCACTCGACATCCCATGAAGCACCTCAAAACATGATGTAAACAATTTTAGAGTAATCTTGAAAGTTGACACTTGAGTTTTCCTAGAAGTAGTTTTTTGAAGATTTGAGGTTTCTTGCAGGGCCATTAGAGAAATTACTTTCAGCCTATGAAACATGACACATCCATACCTCCCCCGAGTCTCATGTATTTCTCGTGTTGGACATGCCACAAGTATGGCACATGTCTGACATAAGTTTGACTCATGTCCTGTTCACAAGACACAAGTCAAACTCGTATTAGACACCAACCTTTTTTGTGTCATGATTTTGGGACATGTGTCCTTTGAAATTGAATCCCGTGCTCTATTAAAATTGGTTTTGCACTTCATTCTCACTCATTTTGTCGAGTTTTTTGAGCTCAAAGAGGATTTCAAGTGCGACTAAGGGCAATTAACCAATCATAGAAGGGTTTTGAAGTGTCGATAAGTGGATTTGGTCTCCATTTTTTTTAATTTTTCTTGCAACAGACTATTTTCCTACAATAGTCCACTTTTGTCTTCATATCACAATATCATGGCTTAATCAAGGGTAGTTGGAAAGGGGAAAAGGAAGGGGAGGAATGTCCCCATTGATAATATCTTCCCTCCATTTTTATTAAGGTCTACAAGTGTTCCAGCTGTTGGAAGTGGGCCTGCAACAACAACTTGAAATGTTGAACAAAACATTGTTTTAACAAGACAACAGGCTCAAGAATATAAGTATCCATTATGATAGTATGCTACAAGACATCAAGGGCTAGAGACTAAGTTAAAGGGAGGAGGGAATGTTATTTGGACATGTAGTTTTTGGCATCGTCAATTCAAGAGCACCTACTTCCGAGTTAAGGGACATTTGTTGGTCACACATTGTGGACTAGGAGTGAATGCATCCAAGACGAAATGAACTAGAAAAGGAGGTCAATGTTGGCGTGACAATGGTGGCAACGACATCTAAGAAAATCGAGAGCAAGCGTCCTCTTTCATTCATGAGGAAAACATCTAGCAACTATCCATTTTGGAGTGGGAGTGCAGTTCAAGCAACAAAAAAGAGGTTAGGGCGTCCAGTGGAAAATATATTTCTACAAGAATGGTGAGAAGAGATTGGTCATACCATTGGGTGCTTCTTCTATCTCAACTTCATCTCATTTAATGTTGCATGATCACCTTTATTTATTGAGATGTTTTCAAGGGGTTTCAACAAGATATGTGCCTCCTAATTCAAAGAAGCTTAGAACCACATTGTTGGCTAAGGTAAAGAAGTCGGTTAATAAAATGCTAGAGCCTATTAAATCATCGTGGCCATCATTACCGGTTAGTATTGTTTTTGATGGATGGATAGATGCAGTGCACCATCCTTCCATCAACTTCATGATGTCTTCCATGAATGGACTAGTCTTCTTGAAAGTTGGGATGCTCTTGGAAAATACAAGGATGCACAATATAGGATGTTCATTAAAATTATTGAAGATGTAGGTGTTTATTCTTGTGTACAAATTATTATGGATAATGCACCTATTTGCAAGTTTGTTGGCATGATTGTGGAATCCAAATATCCACAAATATTTTGGACACCTGGCATTGTCCATTCTTTGAACTTAGCACTTAAATTTGTTGCTTGCAATATGCCATGGATTGAAAGTCTTTTTGAGGATGCATGCCATATCCACAATTTTGTACAAAACCATACCGATGCTCTCATAATCTACAAAGAGTACACATATCTATCATTGTTGAAGATTGTAGATATGAGGTTTGCTTCCTCATTTATCATGCTTAAGAGGTTGAGTGAGGTTAAGAATGCTCTTGGGGCCATATTTCAGAGTTTTGGTCATTTTGGAGAAATATAGATCAATCAGCTTCAAAAACGGTCAAGGATACAATGTTAGATGATGGTTGGCGGGAGAGGGTAGATCTTACCATTAAGATCATGGAACCTATCATTGCTTTTTTGTGATTTGTAGACACAGACCAACCCATCCTATAAG
Organism: Pinus taeda; assembly: GCA_000404065.3. Taxonomy (NCBI): domain Eukaryota; kingdom Viridiplantae; phylum Streptophyta; class Pinopsida; order Pinales; family Pinaceae; genus Pinus; species Pinus taeda. The sequence continues at coordinate 190,901 of APFE031594392.1, read as the reverse complement.
AGGTTTATGAGGATGAGTTTCCATGACTGAGTCCACGAAGACCATTATTTTACAAAATGGGTGCCCCGAGTATGAGACATTGACAAAGGTTTTTTTCACCACCATATAGGATATTCTTGTATGGTTTTTAATTGCATCTCTTAATGAGGTGGAGGAGGCCTTCATAGAGTTTTCTAATGGCACTAGGAGATTTGGAGGCTATGATGTGCTTAGAGACAGGGGGCTAAGAAGACCTATGCTTGGTGGGCAATTCTACAACAATTAATGATGAGGCTCCTGTTGATTTCTGGTAGCATCAAATGCGCTCTAAGTCTCAAATTTTGTAAGGAGGCTTGGGAACATGTATTACAAAGAACCCAGAAAGCGTTTTGGGGAATTCCACCTGGAGAGTTTTATTAAAATAATAAATTATTTTTAATGGGACTTTAAGTCTAAACTTAGGAAATTAAAATAATTAATGGGTATTAATCTAGCTGTGGGTGTAACTTCTAGAAGAAGATAAGGATCAAGCAAAATTGATCTTAGCCATTGATTAGCTTCTAACCTGGTGATGAGCCCTAGAAATGAGTAATTATATGGGCTCATTCAACCTCCTAATTCGACTTAATCCACCATTCTCATTAGTTTATTGCATGTTTTTGATTATATTTATGCTAATAGAGTGAATTGGGTTAGTCATTATGCCAACAAGTCTAATGTGTGCTTTATGCAATTTTTTTGGTCAATTTGGAGACAAAATCAAAGGTTTAATGAGCACTTGGCAGCCAAATTTGTCGAAGAATAAGGGAGAGGATTTGTAGGAAGGTGTCCCCGTCATTTATGAGCCATTACCTCGAATTCTCCATCAAAAACTCGGAGCACTAGGGGCAGCCAAGCAAGTCAAGTAGGACTGCTGTTAACTGCAAGTTTTGGCAGCCGAGTTCCTAAAGTTTAGGAGGGTTGTTGGGGTCTTCAATTTGTATAAATAAGAAGGCTTAGGGCCTCATTTCAGTTTGTCGTTTTTTAGCCAGTTTGTAGTCAGTTTTTTGGCAGGAGTTAGTCAGATGTTAGTTAGATTTTAGCCAGTAGGTTAGCTCTGCATTTCAGCACATTTTCAAGCTTTTTCTTGTAGACAGTTTTTGGGATGTAACTATTATTTTTTTGATCAATAAAGATGAATCCAGCTTTGCACCAGCTCTAATCTCTCTTAGGAGGCTGTAGCTTTTGGGATCGGGCCCAACCCAAGTGCCTAGTACCTCCTTTGTGTACTTTTATGTGTCTTTGCTGCTTTCTTAGAATAAAATTTGTTATTTAGGTTAAAATCTTGTTTTGTTACTTAGGTTGTTTTTGATGATTAAAATAGCTTTTCATGCTTCAGGTTGATTTGACAGTTTGAGTACAGAAAAGATCTTTAGAAAAGGCCATCAAGCAATTTTGATCTCACTTCTCCCTCCTTGGTACCATGAGTTGAGACCAAGGCATACTTGCTGCCACAAAAACACTGTTTTTGCCTCTTCATGCAATTGCTAGTGTTAGATTTTTAGTTAGGGAAGTTGATACCAGTTGTACTTGCACGTTTAGAATCTATTCTTGCTTAGCTTTCATAGTTATCTTACATGATTTGCTGCCAATAAACTTCCGTTCATCATGCTTATGGTTTCTAGGTCAAATTAGGTCAAAATAGCTAGATCTTTGGTTTTCTTACTCTTTGTTGATTAGTTTTGGAAAATAACGCGCAAAGCACCTGCGATACCTCCTCCCCTACCCTTACCCCATCAATGCAACCTGCTTCGTCCTCTAACTCAGATTTTTGCCTCATTTGCTACATTCCCTCACCTTGTCCTAATTTCTACATTCTTGTGCATGATTGCTCCCTCCATCTTCGAACAAATACAATCACCTTAATCGCTCCTTAGCCTCATTCACCAGGTCCTAGACCCCTTAACATCCTTATCCAACCTCCATTTCCACTTTCCCACCGTTTTTCCACCATCAGCCTTTCAAAATTCCCTTTCGGAACATCCTGTAGAACCCCTGTAGACTTCCTGTAGAAGCTCACGAAAGTGGGTTCTTGAGATCCGATCACTGTGAAACTCTCTAGAAGGGTGCTAGGGACCCCTTAGGCCCTCTTCTCACCTTCCCAACCTCCTGCAAGCATTTACTTTCGCCAATCACCCTCTGCACAGTCAAAAACATTTAAAGCACATGCATAATAATTCTGACAACTTACTCAAAAATACAAAAAGATGTTTTTTTTTTGTTATTTTTTTATTCTCAGGTTTTATTGTAGAAATAGCTTAGTCACATTCATTTTACCTTCCTAAAAGTCAATGGCATCCATTTCCATCGCTTTCATCTTTTTTCTTGCACCAGTAGGGTTAGCTAGTAAAACTAGGGCTTGCTAGGGTTTGCATTTCCTTTCAGCGTTTAGTTTCTTTCTGAGTTAGTGTCATCCATCACAGTTAAAAGCTTCTTCTAAGAGCTCATAGAAGTTGGCTTAAGCTCCTAGTGGACTTGTGTCAGCTGATCAAGTGACAACCGCGGCAAGAGCTAGTACTTGTGCATATAGCACCGTCGCTTCCAAGTTTGTTACGAACTATCGGGTTGATAAAAGTAAAGAAGGGGGTCCCAGGAGTTGCAGCATTATTGTTGCAATACTGGAGCCCACCACCTGGGCTGTTGCTTGAGGGTCATTTGAAGATACACATAGAGTTGATCAGTCAGATTGAATTCCTGAAGCTAGAGGTAGTGCAGTGATTTCGTAATGATCATGCAAAGAGGGGCAGAGAGAGTTTTGGCTAGAGGATCTTCTCTGGAACCAGGAATACTTAGCAGAGAGGCAGAGAGACACACAGAAGAGGCAACGTAGTTGGCAAAGAGGGTGACGCAGAGCCAGGAAGGGCTCACGCAGAGCAATGCAAAGCCTTCACGCAGAAGTCTGAATTGTTGAGGAGGCTGACGTTTTTGAGCTAGGAGGGCTAGAATCAACTCTTGAGAGCAAATCGATTCCCTACATAGGTGACACAGTGCGTTAGAGGCTGACGCAAGCCCATGTAGGGGCAGTGCATAAGTAGTCGGGGAACTCGTTGGTTCAACTCCCGGATCAGCCGAAAATTGCAGCGTAGAGTGAGGTAGTCTCACTAATTTCTTCTGCCGAGTGATATTCTCTGTACTGGATTGCCAACAAGGCATCCAGAGGTTGTATTAAAAAATACTTCTGCTTAATGATAAAAACCCTTAGATCTGCTGCACCAGTTTTCTCGCATTGGGTTTTTTCCGGGGACGTTTGTCCAGAAACAATTGTGTCATTTGTGTTGTATCTTTCTCTATTGTTCAATTTCTTGTTTCGACATATTATTTTAAATGGTGTAGGCTGCAGTGTATGTATTTCGATGTTTGCCATAGGAAATTGCAAATAACTTGTTCATGTAAATCTAACAAGTAGGAGAAATATCATCAGTTGCTGCAGTAGGGATTCCGATTTGAGAAATTTTCACATGGTATCAGAGCAGTGCAGGTGAAGCAAGAAGAACAGTGCTAGAGAACCCAATGGTGAGCAGCGAAGGAGATCGAATATGTTGCAGGAGGCAGAAGTTCGAATCCCCTGAGGGTTTTCGCAGTCCAAGCCAGGAGGGCTGAATTTTCGAGGAAAGTCTTTCTCTGAGTGAGTGGACATAGAGGAAGGGCTTCCAGATCGAAATCTTGCCGTGGCAGAGGGAGCAGTGCTAAGCCTCAGCGTGAATAAGAGTTGGTGGGATGCAGTTTTTCAGCATGCAGATTGCTAGGATGAAAGATGTCAGAAGGGAGAGGAGAAGCACAGTGAGGGAATTTTTCCTCAGTAGACTTCCTGCCAAGAAGTTCGTTTTCTTATTGGCTGAGCAACAGTAAGAAACAAAGCGGAGCAGTTCGACATTTTTGTGCCAGAGATGGCAACCAGTGGGTTGAGAGATCAGGATAGGTTGGATGGAGCATCCAACTATGTCATCTGGAAGGCAAGGATGTGGTTCCTTCTAGATGAGAATTCTTTCAAGACCTATGTTGACAACGTGGTGGCGGTGCCTGTAGATGCAGATTTGCTGAAGAAGTACCAGGCAAAAATGGCGAAGGCCAAGAGGATTATCCTTGATTGAGTAAAGGATCACGTGGTTTGTCATGTCGCTAGCAAAGGGACTGCTAAGGAGATGTGGGATGCCTTGGCAATGCTGTATCAAGGATCTTCTGAGCAGCGGAAGATGTACTTAGAGAAGAAACTGAGATCTGCGCAGATGCAAAAGGGGGAGTGCATAGATTCGTTCCTTATGAAGTTTCAAGAGACTCGGGATGAGTTAGCAGCTGTGGGGTCTACACCTCAAGGTTTCGAGATGGTAAGACTGGCCCTCAATTCTGTTTCTGAAGATTGGCAAGTCTTTGTCTAGGGTATCCTGGGCAGGGCGACTTTGCAAAATTGGGATGAGATATGGGCAACTCTTAAGCAAGAGGAGCCGAGGAGAGACTTGGTCAAGTGTAAGCTTGAAAGAAGTAGCAGCAGTGGGTCAAAGCCCAAGGAGGAGGAAGAAAATGCAGCCCTTGCATCCAAGGGGCAGCAGGAGTAGTGGAGGCGGAATGACGTCTCGAAGATCAAATGCTTCAGGTGTGGTGAAATGGGTCACTATGCAACACAGTGTCCTCTCAGGAAGAAGAACAAAGATGAGAAGCATGATTCGAAGGCTGCACCTGCGAAGATCAAGGAGGAAGAGTTTGCCATGACAGCCGAGATGCCTCCAGGAGGGAGGTGGGCTGATTTGGAGCTACAGTTCGAAAGAGCTACAGATGGGCAGGATCCTTGAAGAGCCCACCTCTTGGATCAATTCCTTGCTACGGGAGCCCAGATGAAAAGTAGCAGGATGGATCAGTGTCAGTTGGTGCAGAGGAGTGTTGGAGCAACAGATGCGGTGGTTAAAACGCGAAGTCTAAGCAACATAGTGCAGAGTTGCAGCAGTGTAGGGAGGCATAATGCAGTAGTAGCAACAACAACGCAGTGGCTTCAGAGGGATAGCGTGGGACTAGCAGCAGTCAGATCTTCAGCATCGAGATGCATCTATGTTGAACACTTGTTCAATAATTTGGGATGTTTTTTCGTTGTTGATGCAGTAGCAACAACAATTTGCAGTGTATGGGCAGTGGCAATGTCAACAACAGCTTGGATGTAAAAATTCATAGGTAGCTGTAGTACGGATGCAGTGTTGACAATGGCAGTGGCAGTACAGTTGCAGCAACAACGCAGTAGTTGGTGGGTAGCATGTCAGACATCAGCAGCACAGAGGACGATGTTATGAAGTCAGGGTGATGTTTCAAGGAGAGGCATTGCTAGAGCACATTCCTCGCTAAGAGGGAGTGTTGATTTCTGTTAGCATCGGATGTGCTCTAAGTCTCAAATTTTGCAGGGAGGCTTGGCAACATGTATTCCAAAGAAGCCAGAAAGCGTTTGGGAAATTCCACTCGAAGACAATTTTATTAAAATAATAAGTTATTTTAATGGGACCCTAAGTCTAAACTTAGGAAATTAAAATAATTAATGGATATTAATCTAACTGTGGGTGTAACTTCTAGAAGAAGACAAGGATCAAGCAAAATTGATCTTAGCCATTGATTAGCTTCTAATCTGGGCCATTGAATGTCAATGAGAAGATTATTTAAGGAGGCTTGAGGGTCATTTGGAAGATATACAGAGAGTTGATCAGTCAGATCGAATTGCTGAAGCTAGAGGCAACATAATGATTTTGTAGTGATCACGCAAAGAGGAGCAAAGAGAGTTTTGGCTAGAGGATCTTCTCTGGAGCCAAGAATACTCAACAAAGAGGCAAAGGGACACACAAAAGAGGCAACGTAGTTGGCAGAGAGGGTGATGCAGAGCCAGGAAGGGCTCACGCAAGGCCCACACAAAAGTCCGAATTTGCTGAGGAGGCTGACGTTTCTTAGCCGAGAGGGTTGGAATTAGCTCTTGAGAGAAACTCAATTCCCAACAAAGATGACGCAGTGCCTTAGAGGCTAACACAGGCCCACACAGGGGCAACACAAACATAGTCGAGGAACTTGTTGGTTCAGCTGTCGGATTAGTCGGAAATTGCAGTGTAGAGGTGATTTCACTAATTTCTTCTGCCGAGTGATATTCTCTGTACTGGATTGCCAACAAGGCATCCATAGGTTGTATTCAGAAATACTTTTGCTTAATAATAAAAACCCTTAGATCTACTGCACCAGTTTTCTTCATTGGGTTTTTCTGGGGACGTTTGTCCAAAAACAACTGTCATTTGTGTTGTATCTTTCTCTATTGTTTAGTTTCTTGTTTCGACATATCATTTTAAATGTTGTAGGCTGCAGTGTATGTATTTCGATGTTTGTCGTAGGAAATTGCAAATAACTTGTTCATGTAAATCTAACAAGTAGGATATCATCAGTTGGTGCAGTAGGGATTCCGGTTTGAGGAATTTTCACAGCTCCTCTCTTAGGTTACTTCATCCATTTCTTGTGAGAGGAATTGGAGCACATATGAGAATCTGTATAGTTTGAAGAAGAGCAAGCTTGGCCAGTCTAGGGTAGAGATAATGGTGTATGTGCACGCCAACCGTCCTCTTATTTACACGCAAAGGGAGGAGTGGTTGAAGGGAAAGACAAAGATGTGGGATATGTTTCCTAATGATATGGGTTTGGACAACAATGTTGATTTGGCATTTGCCAATTTGGATCTTAATGAACTAGTTCTAGAGCTAGTCATTTTGATGATGGTGATCCTCTTGAGGGCTCATCCTCCCCACACTAGTAGATGTAGCAATTAGATTGGATATAATGGAGGAGGATGGAGGAGGGAGTAGTGACAATGATGTTGATTTTGATGATGATGACATGGGGGACTATTGACAATCATGAGCTATGAGATTCTTCCATCTGGATAGACAATTCTAGTATCTACTGTTGAAATTTGGTAGCATCGGGAGGTAATTTCATGTGCCCTTGGTGCTAGGTATGTGAGATGTGTTGTTGTTGCCTAATCCACGCCTTGACTCATGTGGAAGAAATCTTCAATGCATTGTCTGTGGCCTTGGGGGTGAGTCTAAAGTCGAGTTTACTGTCACTCTATTTCGACTCCTCCGTATAGGCTAACTCCTAGCGAAGCCAAGGGGAGTAGTCCCTAAAAAAAATAACTAATGCTGATTAAGCTATAGAAAAAACAAGAAATTATTCTAGGAGTTAATTCGATTACACAAACGTACATTAACCAACAACATATAATTTATATGATTGACAAGCAGATAATCAAATGACAAATTTAAATAATAGGATAGACCATTGCCGAAAGTAAATGCTTTTGTTGTTGAAAAAAGAAACTCAGGAAAATGTAATCGTGGCCCATTGAAGTATGCTGTTGAATGTTTTGGAGAGTTGCTCTTGGTAATTCTTATTATGGTTGAGTTCACTTGGATTTATTTAAGTGAGTTGAAAATGGAGAGGCGGATATGTTGATCCACATTTGATTGCAAGAAAAGTAAGTTAATCTATGGTTTGCTTCCTTTGTGACTTTTATCCTTCGAATGAAAACAAATGAGTTGCTTGGAGATTCAACGGGAAGAAATGTAGTTTCAAGGCATTCCCCTGATTTCACAAGTCAACAACAAGTGTTTCCAAACTCAATAAAATTATAAAAGTAGAAAGGTTTTCCTTAATTAAACTATCTGGCCAACACAAGTTCCTCTTTGAATCATGCCAATGGTCAAGCTTTCACTCGCGATGGCAGAGAGCATAACAAGAACTTGGAGGGGCAAATTTGTTACTTTGTGCAGAAAAAAATTCTATCTAAAGAAATTGAAATCTAATCTACAGTGGGATATTGCTTCTTTTGGTTTGAAGTTAATGGAGCATCTAGCCAAAGTGACCCACTTCTCCAAATCAAGTTGCCTGTAAAGCTTTACAAAAATTCTTGCCAAGAAACATTGTTAAGAGATAGGTGTTTCCTACATATGAAATGTATAAAATATGCCAATCAAATTAGAAACACATATAATCTTGAATTCCAAGATATAAGACAACTAATAGATATAACAAATAATCAACTTTCAAAAACCTATTCCTACAAGGTAACAATACCCCTTCAAAGGCCTATAACAAAGCTTAAAACAAAAAACACAAAGCAAGGTTACCTCATATGTTAAACATCAAGCATTCACACAAAGCTTACACACCATTATTTGCCTCCAAAGCCTTTTATTCCAAATGATTACAAATACTAGCAAAGCTCCCTTCTTATCTTCTTATCCAACCTCCTTTGCAATAGAGGAGAGTGCTTTGTTTTATAGGCCAAGAGGCAGGAGTTTCTAAAGAGGAGTACGGATCTCTAGAAGAGGAAAACTCACCATATGCACCAATTAACTCCCTCCTAAAACATGTTACTTAACTCCCCCTAACTTGTCTCCAACTCGTTATTAACTGACTGTGAGTCTTAGTGAGACTGGAGACAAGTAAAAGACTGAGTGTATGAGCTAAGTGATGGGGCTTTGAGTTTGTACCCATAGAACTATTCTGATAACCATTGGTATTGCACCCTTTGAAAAGGTATAAACTAGAAGCCGCCAATGGAGAGGCTTGAGATCAATCATGGAGAGGAGAATACTGGATGTTTCTTCTTGATTAGGGTTCAAATCTGTTAAGGAAATTATAGGCATGTAAGGGAGTAACAAGGTGCTCTTGAAGGATGTGAGTAAATTACTTCATGGGGCAAATATGTTAGTACAAAAAGGAGGCCATTAAGCTATTTTAAAGGTAAGGAAGGAAAGGCCATAAGGAGGAAAGGAGCAACTAAGGGCATTAAAGGCAGCTCGTGCCCTAGGAAGGGCTAGACCTGTGGGAATCTACCATCTGCAGTTGAAGGAAGGTTCAGGGTTAGTTTTAAGGCATGTGCAAGGAAACTGCAGCTAGGCCGAGGGCTGGTAGGTGGCTAGCTATGTGATACATATAGACTACTGCAAATAAGGAAGGCCACAGGTCCTGTGTGCAAGGGTTTAGGGCCCAAAGGAAAGGGCCGAGTTTACACAGCAACAAGGACGGGGCTGTGAGCCTTGTTGTGGCAAATCAAAGAGAAAAGGGGGCCTATAGGTGCATTCGCAGGCAACCAGCAAGGTGCCAGACCCTATGGAAGGCCCGACCTGCTAGTTTAGCACAAGGTGAGCCTTGTGTAAGGACTTTTGGTTAGCTTGTAGGCCTGGCAAAGGAGTACAGTCCTGGTCGAGGGTTGGAAGGAGGGATGGAACTGCCCTAAGGCTAGAGAAGCAAAAAGTTGGACATCTGATAATTTCTATAGTGAAGGATTGCCACAACAGTGGTGTTTTGGGCAATTGAGGGCTTGAAGGATTTAGCCTCTGCCTAGGGATTTTGGACAAGGTTTTGTCTCTTGTATTGAGATTTTTTTAGGGAGTTGTAAAGGGTCACTTTCCCTAGTAAGGGAGCCCTAGGATTCTTATTGAAGGAAAAATAAGAATTTGGTTTTTGCAATTAAAAGTGTGTTCTATGTATTATCTAGTTGCTGGTGTATTTTCTGATGTGCAAGTTACTTTTTAAAAGTTAGGCATTTCAGTGTGTTTATGTTTTCAGTTGTGTGTAACCGTCAAAATATAGACCAGACCCGGGGTGCATGAAATTCTAACATCTACCCTGTTTTGTATTTGCCATTAGCATTCTCACCTATAGTGGCAGTGGCTCAATGAGTTAGTATCTATGTAATACATCTCGATTTTGATGATTTATTGAGAAAACTGCAATTTATGGTTTTAATTTCTTGTGTGTTTGCCAATTTATCATCATTGATGTAGTAATAGTTGTATGTATGATTGAAATTGTACTATCATCATGTAAATATTTTAGTTTCTAAGTTGAATATTTGTCTATATTTCATTTGTTATGTGTAAGTCGTTAATTTGTTATATTTTTATATATATATATATTTTTTTTTAATATATAATATATAACATGTTCTCCGTGTCATGTTCTGGAAATCATCATGTCACATGTCACATACTCATATTTCCGTGTCCCTTGTGTCTCATGTCATTGTGTCATGTGACTTAGCTTTCAACACTAAGGTTGAAAGTTCTATGAGGCAAATTCATGGCCTCATATAAGTGAGATGGAAATTTTAGATTGGGTAGATTTTCAAAATGTCTACAGGGTATAAGAGCTTGTCATGTTGAAATTTTGTTCTTGTGAAAGGAGTTGAATATCGTAGTGGGAGTTGTTAGGTATGATGCCCTAGTTGCTCTGGGGATTAGAGTTGTGGTTTTCACTTGGGATAGTTGACTAGTGTACTTTAAGTGTTGGTTGATTTATTGGTGTATAAATTTTCTGCACTAGGGCAATTTACAGAACTCAAAATTTCACCTCTTTCTTAGGGTTTTCTTGGATCTTAACCTTGTGAATTTTCAGGTTTAGGGTTGTTATGAAATGTGAATAAGACAACAACAACGAAGGGCAATATTTCACCTCTTAACAACTCCAATCCACTAGGCAATTCAAGAGAAAGGATAGTAGAGTACACTAACAAGTTTCATCCCTTTAGGGCAACCTAATGATGGATAAATGTTGAGATTGGCAACTAGGGCCAAACTCCACCTTGGACAACTCATATGATGGAGATGATATTTTTATTGGATTCCTCTTTCCGAGAGGTGTAGGATTGATCTAAAGATCATCTCATTCTGACAAGTCTAAATGGAATTATGAATTTATTTCTTCTATGGACAAATTGTCAAGGTTGGCCAGAAGTCAAATGTAGCCTTAAAAGGCCCAACCGACGTGTCTCTTCACCCTCGACGTTGTGTATATATAGAGGAGTCATTTTCCTCATTTGGTCACTCATCATCACACATCTTTCTCTCTCTTCATCTGATTGGGTCGTACGAATTTCAGGGAGCCTGTTCTTCTCCACACGTGCAAAGAGTTGACTGGATGTTTCTGTTTTCTGCGTTCACTGAGTTGCAGCCAGCTTTCACTGGCGTTGATCAGGCAATGTTTGACTTCATTTGACAGCGTTTTTTGTGGGAAATTCTTTCTTTGGGTAGGCCGCATATTCTGGCACAGAAATCGAGATTTTTTGAGCAGGTTGACCAGCATTGACTGCAACCCTTTGACCGCAGAAAGCTGACTGTGCATTGACCAAGTATGACCAGATTTTTCTGGATTGTTTTGGGCTGATTTGGACTATCTTTGGAGGTCGAGTTGACTGGGTTTGACTGAGCTGATTTGGAGGAGATATTCTGCTAGTTTGACCAGTGTTGACTTTGTGTTTAGGGCATCCTGTTGATTGCAGTTTGACTGGACTGTTTTACAGTGTTTGGGCAAGCAAATTTTGTATATTGTACTCTCTATTTGCTTAACTTTTGAAGAATAATAAGAAGATTTGATCAAAGGGTTTTCCCCACATTGGGGTTTTTCCTTGTCATCCGCCAAATATTGTGTCCTCTTGTCTTGGCTTGTCTTCTGCTTATTGTTTATGTTCTATCTGCATTTAGTATAATGTTAATGTGATTGCTAATCTGGAAATTGATATTGGTCTTATAAGAAAAACTGAAGTAAATTGCTCTAAAGCATAGAACATAACATTGTTATCTAAAATTAACAATAAAACAAATCTGAATTTCACTTTATGATAGCTATAAATGCAATAGAAGATTTTCCCTATGTTTTTTAACATTAATGTTAAATCACTTAACCCGCCTTAGCTTATGTCAAATCAGGAAGACATGCTGGTGCAGTGAATTACCACATCATGAAGAAATAGATAGTTGAAAATCAAATATGCAATAGAGACAACTTTGGACAATTGAAAACTTCATATATGTGTGTGTTCATTACATACCATAGCCTCATCACAATGATAGTGCAATCCTTGCGCTCCTCAAAACCTCGGCAAGGGAAAATCGAGAAAACCCTAGCTCCACCAAAGATACTCTACAATCTCACATCAACCCTAACAAGTCTTATTGGCAAGATTCTCCTCTTATTCTTCAGTGTAACAAGTACAACTTAGGGTTTCATCTCAAAATGGTTCATCCCAAAATCCTAGCTCCAATGTTTATAAGGGATGAAACTCTAACACCAATATTCAAGATACTACAAGAAACCCCAACGCTTCTAATACAAGAGAGAGGAAGTATGAAGATCTAAGAGAGAGATAAATATTAGTGTGCTAAGAATAAGAATAATGAAAATACTCTACTTCATCTATATATATGAGAGGTAAGGGCGATCAACAAAATATGTGGGCCTAAACCCTTTCAAGCAACATACAAAGCCACAAGTAGGCTCACACATGTGGAGCACTACACTCCAAGGATCCATATGTCAAGCTCCAAGGTGATGATGTACACTGTTAGAAAATCAAAGGGAATGCAAATGATGATTGATTTTCTTATTTGGTAGTTACTTGTGAGAGAAAATCTTCTTTTGTTATTTATTGTTCTTTCTTGATCAAGAAATTACACAAAACTATTCTTCCAAGATCACAAAGAAGCAAGAGACACAAAAATTTAGGCGTTCAAGCCTGGGCAAAACCCCACAAGGGGGAAAACCCAACAACCCTCTTCTTATTGAATCAAGTCAAAATGAGATATTGAATCAAGTCAAAATGAGATATCCAACCCAAAGACAAAACTAGTATGGCAACAAAGACTGGTTAGGGCTTCTAACAACCCTTGTTAGCCCTCTCCAAGTGTACCCAAAATGCTCCTACAACTGCGACCTTCCCTTCTTATTAGGTGTGCACTTTCTGCTCTCCAAGACATCGGTCACGACCCCCTTGTAGCTGCCCAAATAGGGCTCGACCTCCCTGCAATATGACATAACCCTGCGACCCACAAAACAAAGAGGTATGCCACACAAAAACAACCCAGAATTATCCCAAACAACTTCAGACTTTATTATGATCTCTGCGGCCCTCAAGACAGTCACAAAAGAGACAAATCAATCCTCCTTTTCCTTTGCTGAGGTCTGCTCCTGATTTGCTACCCAAAATAGTCCCAAAAATTCACAAGAATGACCTCATTGTCCTCTTTGCTTGGTCTCCTAGGGCTGTGACCTATTTTAGATGATGAGTTACTATGAATTGATGCTCTTGGATGTGTTTTTGAGGTCTCATAACTCCTATATTTATATGTTTCCTTAGGGTGATCGAACAACCCTCCAAAGGGCACTTCTAATGACAAGTCGACTTGAACTTGTTGACAAATTCACCCACTTAAACATATAAAAATTAATTTCTTGCACTGTAGACCTCTGATCTTGGTGCTTGAAGTTGCCTCTTTCTTCTCTAAGAATCCTCTTCCATCTCCAAGAGTCAAACCAATAAAACTCCTCATGGTTTTGGCCCCACACCTTTGGGCACAAAACCCCAAGTTTGGGTTCTAAGCCCACAAAGCACATTTATGGTGCTCATTCCTCCAAACCCCGAACCCTAGGGCTTGGAGTACCTCCCAAACTACAAATATCAACACTCCCTCTTAGCGAGAGAGGTACTTCCAAGACTAGGAAGTAACTCGTCATCACTGTCACTGTTGGCGACACTAGCCCAACTCCTGACGCCCATAACTCTAGCAAACCGTGAAGCATGGATTGTGTCTTTCTTGGAACTATCATTGTCACTGGAAGCGTCTTGCTTCTTCTTCTTCTCCTGAAATGCTTTTAGGCCTTTTCATGGTTCCTTCTTGTCAGTTGTAGAAGCACCCTTTCTCCCCATTGACCACACACTCTTCTTGGGTTGCACATTCTCTCTCTGAACCTGCAAATTCCCTCTAGAACTTGGCTCCCTCTGAACCTCTGGAACCTGGACCTTCTCTTCCTTGTTGTTCTCATGAGTTATAGGCTTGCTCGTCATCTTATATAGACCATGCTATCTAACTCCAATCACAACACCTGCGGAGCTAGATCCTCTGGGCCTGAGTCTTGCCTTTCCACCCTGGAACAACACCTCAAACCCTTTTTGCTCGATCCCTGAGACAAACAACACATTATATATGAGCTCTGGTACAAACAGTACATCCTGAACTCACTCAGATCACTTCACTTGATTCCATCCTGAATGGCATGACACTTGATCCTCTGATCTCTTTTCGACTCTTGCTGCCCAACACCATGTGCAACTTCGAGTCCCACTGAACTAGAATCTCGAATACTTCATGTGACCCTGTCATGTGCTTTGATGCTTCACTGTCCACGTACCATGCAACCTCGTCAATTATACCCTGTGAGAAATGAGAGATCAATGCAAAGTGCTCACTCTCTATTCTCATTGAGAGGTCATCTGCCTCGGTAGAAGTAGAGACACCTGCAACTACCTTTCCCTTCTTCTTCTCATCATCTCCCTACTTCTTATTAGGACACTTCGTCGAGTAATGACCAAACTTGCCACAATTGAGACACTTGATCTTACTCAAGTCCTTCTTCTGCTTACCCTTCATTCTTGCTGCAAGTGCCACATCATCATTTAAAGCCGCCTTCTTTGGATGAATATCCTCGACTCGCAACTCTTCCTGAATGAAGTCATCCCACAACTTGTTCCAGTCTGGCAACTTCTCTTTGGTAATGATCCCCTTGATGAAGGGCTTCCATTCCTCGTTGAACCCTTTCAAAGCAATCCTTACCATCTCAGAATCTGTAATAGCTTTGCTGATGGCGGCAAGCTCATCTCGTATCTGAGAGAACCTTGTCAGATACAAAGTCACCCCTTCACCCTGCATCATCTTGGTGGCCTTCAACTTATCCTGTAACACTAATACTTGATTCTCATTCTTATTTTGGAACAAATTCTGAAGAGCCTCCCACATCTCCTGGGCAGTGTTCTTCCACAACAAATGAGGTATTAAGGAATCCTTGACACCATCTAGGATGATCAACTTCGCCTTCGTATCCAACTCTTCGTACACTTACAACTCCTTAGGCTCTGTTAGGCTTCTTGATTGCTTTCTTAACAAAGTCCCAGATCTTGTTCACCATTAGAAACAACTTGATCCTTTCCTTCCATGGACTATAGTTGGGTAGCCCTTCCAACTTGTCCTCATACTAGAGACCAACCTGCAACTTTGACATTGTTGTGAGCCCTTCAACAACAATGTGACCAACTCCCTCTTAAGCTGTACTTCGCTGTGCACACTCTCATTCATTAGCCCTTCAAACTAGTTCTGATACCACACTGTTTTTCCACAATACTGGAGTCTAGGTTAGAATCTTACAATCACTGACGCTACCAATCCAAGTATCAAAACAAACCACTTTGTACAACGGAACAAAATACAATAGTAAATCAACACATGCGCAAATATGGACAACTTTTTACAATTTTCAACAACCTAACTTCATTATATTAACAAACTGATAATACAACTATTTAGGGCTCTTATACTAGGGATAATGGTCCTCATACATCCACTGATAGAAGAATACGAGAACAAGATACACTAACGTTCTAGCTGATGCAGTCGATAATCACAACTCCTTTTGTCGTACCCTGAACACAATTGATGGTCAGTCTGCTCCCAATCTGCAACTATTGCCTCTATTAATGGTCATGCTCCTTTAGGCATTGAACTTAGCTCTCTACCTGCTTTCTAGCTGATCATTAGTCCTTCGACACATCAACACATAGAGATTCTTTTTGAGTTGTCCACAACTCCGTTTGTGAACATCTCTCGACTTCCCATTGCTGCTCCCCATTTCCTTTGGGACTTCTTTCATTTAATGTCCTTCTCCAACGTATCATTACAAGATGTCCTTCTCCAACAATGAACTTGGGCTGATCCAACTGCTCGCTTTGAATTCCTTCTTTCGTCCTTCAAAGATCAGTGACTAGAGCCTCTAATGATTTGCCTCCCCTAGCAGTCAAAGTGTCCTTCCCTATCCTGCACTTAGGGCTCCCTTGAGCACCTACTTGTTGCCCTCCAACAACCTTAAAATGCCCAATAAAACTATTCTATACTAGGAGAACATCCACTTAGCAACAATCCAACTTGCTGATCAACACAACATATCTTTTAACTCTTCCTTGGTTGGTGTAGACTGCTGTATCTTCTGCTCATTGGTTAGGGATTCTAACAGCCCTTGTTATCCCTCTCTAAGTGTACCGATAATGCTCCTACAACTACAACTTTCCCTCCTTATTTGGTCTGCACTTTCTGCTCTTTAAGACAACAGTCATGACCCTCCTGTAGCTGCCCAATAGGGCTCAACCTCCTTGCAATACTATAGAATCCCACGGTCCACAAAACAGAGAGATCTGCCACACATAACAACACCGAAAACAACCCAGAATTATCCCAAACAACTTCGGCCTTGCTCCTGAGCTCTGTGGACCTCAAGACAGTCACAAAAGAGACAAATCAATCCTCCTTTTCCTTCGTTGAGGTTTGCTCTTGATTTGCGGCCCAAAATAGTCCGAAACAATCACAAGAATGACCGCATTCTCCTCTTCGCTTGGTCTCCTAGGGCTGCGACCTATTTTAGATGACGAGTTACTATGAATTGATGCTCTTGGATGTGCTTTTGAGATCTCATTCCTATATTTATATGTTTCCTTAGGGTGATTGAACAACCCTCGAAAGGGCACTCTAATGACAAGCCAACCTGAACTTGTTGACAAATTCACCCACTTGAACATATAAAAATTAATTTCTTGCGACCTCTAATCTTGGCGCTTGAAGTTGCCTCTTTCTTCTTTAAGAGTCCTCTTCCATATCGAAGAGTCAAACCAATAAAAATCCTCATGGTTTTGGCTCTACACTTTTGGGTACAAAACCCCAAGCTTGGGTTCTAAGCCCACAAAACACATTTGTGGTGCTCATTCCTCCAAACTCCGAACCCTAGGGCTTGGAGTACCTCCCAAACTACAAATCTCAACATTCGAGCAGTCATATCCATTCAAAAATACCCTGCTCTTGATATAGCTAACAACCTACACAGGGTTGTGAACAACTAATAAACATGAGAATCCCTCTAGTGCACCTCAAAACCTTTGGTCATTGAAACAACCTAAACTAGGTCAATTTCCACATCCCAAAAGAATCTTGAAGCAAAAGTAACATCATGGTCAATGTCCTCTGTTTGATAGAATCCAACAACCTTGTCCTTATACTCTAAAATACTCCCCTAAGCTACAAGCATGGTATTATGTTAATTTTAGGCAACAATGGTATGTTCTATGCTTTAGAGAAATTTTACTTCAATTTCTTTATTAGTCTAGTATCAATATTCATATTAGCAATCACATCAACATGATAGTAAAATGCAGATAGAACATAAACATAAATAGTAGAAGACAAGCCAAGACAAGAGGACACAAGATGTGGCACCAGCTAGGGACAAACTCCAGCCAGGGACAAACCCCAATGTGAGGAAACCCTTGATCAAATCTTTTAGTCTTCAATAGTTCAGCAGAGAGAGATAGTACAATTTACAAATCTGATAATTTATAACAACAACAAAAGAGCCCTAACTAGAAAATTCAATGCTGGTCAACAAGGCAGATTTGACCCTTAGAAAGTCGGTCAACTTCAGTCAACTTTAGCCTCCAAACAGCAAGATAAAACAACCTTTAAAACAGTCAGATTCAACCCAGTCAAAGTCTGGTCAAACAACCCACATGCGGTCAGCCCTAGCTGTAGTCAACACTGGTCAAACTGTAGAATTGAGGCTTCTGTGATCCATCAAAGTTATAAGAAGAGCTTCGGCGAAAATCACATATAGAAAGACCTTTGTCGATGCGTTTCGAACCAACTAGTGTGGTTCATCGTCAGGACAAGTTGAAGACAGATCCAACTACACCTGTTAAATAGACTGAGCAGAGACTCCAACGGCTATATTTGACTCTAGGACCCAGGTCAAATTTTATTTATTTAATTATTATTATTATTA
>APFE031594392.1:162364-172628 GCA_000404065.3 Pinus taeda | reverse complement strand
TAATAACCTAAGGTTGTTAGTATAAACTAATTAATATTCTTTTTAATATTAATGTTATTAATATATTGTTATATTTTTTATGGGAATAAGTAAAAATAGGTGAAAAGAGGGGACTAGCGCCCAACAAATTGTTTATATATTCAAAATAATATACTAACCCTAGGTTGCTACAATTAAATAATTTTAATGGATATAAAGATGTTATTATTATTTCAAGTTTTTTATTATGGAACTAACTAACATAGGTAAGTAAATAAACTAAACTAATGGAAAGTTTTAAATTATTAATTTAGTTAGAAACAATATACCTAGATTTTTGTATATATGTATATAATCTAATCATAATGTTGGGTTGAAGATATCCCAGATAAAGTGGTACCTGATATCGATATGCTTGGAGCGATCATGAAACACGAGATTTATTTGATAATCGGATCCCACTTTGGTTGTCGCAGACAATCACAATGGTATCCAACACATGTCCAAACAACGCACTGAAGAGCTTCCTTAACCAAACAACTTCACAGGAGGCCATACTAGCAGCTGTGTATTCGGCCTTGATGCTTAAGGCAACCAATTTCTGCTTCTTGCTCATCCAGGATATCGAAGCAGAACCCAAAGTAAAACAACATCCAGAAGTGCTCTTGTGATCCATCACACTGTTAGCCCAATCAACACTAGAATAACCATGTAGCCTCACATCTCTGGCAGTGTATCTCAATCCATTAGTGATTGTGCCCCGAAGATATCTCAGAAGATTTTTGGCACCAATCCAATGTATATGATGAGGCTCAACCATATATTGGCTCAATGTGTTAACTGCAAAACATATGTCCCGACGGGAGTTCACCAAGAACATCAATGCTCCTATGAGTTTACGATACTCAGAGGCATTTCCTAATTCAGGTTCAACAACACTACCACATAACTTCTTAAAGTTAAGTTCCATTGGAGTAGTCACAGACTTGCTGTCCACCATCCCAAATCTTTCCAATATCTTCACAACATATTTTCCTTGAGAGAGGAAAATTTCACTTGGATTTTGCCAGACCTCCAACCCTAGGAAATAGTGCATCGGTGATAGGTCCTTCATTTCAAATTCAGAAGCCAACTCCCTCTTACAATTGTGAATGAGAGGGTTTGCACCTGTTAGAAAGAGGTCGTCTGCATAAAGTAACAGAATGAGAGGTTTATCATTTTCAACCCTTAAGTAAAGGTTCGGATTGACTTCACTTCTAGTGAATCCTAGCTTCATCAGATAGCTGTTGATCCTCTCATACCAAGCCCGAGGTGCTTGCTTCAATCCATAAAGAGCTTTCTTCAAGCTGCATACATGAGATTCACGATCATGAACCTCAAACCCTTTGGGTTGTTCCACATAGACTTCCTCTTTGATTGAACCATGCAAGAAAGCAGTCTTGACATCTATCTGATGTAGGTTCCATCCTTGCGAGGCAGCAAGGGCTATGATCGAGCAGATGGTGGTGTATCGGGCGATAGGTGCAAATATCTCTTCTTAATCTACACCTTCCTTTTGAGAGAAGCCTTGAGCAACAAAGCAAGCCTTGAAATTTACTGCACTTCCATCAGTGCCATGCTTGATTTTGTAGAGCCACTTAGAGGTTTCAGGTGACAATCGATTTGTCTTGGGGTCTACGGACCACATCCCATACATCATTCTTCATAATTGACTCATATTCTTCATTCATAGCATCCTTCCATACTTGATGCTTTACGGCTTCCTCGAATGATGAAGGCCCATTTTGAATGATAGTGCTCACGGCGGTCAAATATCCTTGATACCTGTTCGGCTTCTTGCTTTCACGAAAAGTCCCCCTTGGTGCAATGTGTCTCTCGGCATCTTCGAGAGTCTCCCTAAGCCATGGGGGTCTCCTTTTGGAGGAGGGCTCATGAGGAGGAGGATCAATAGGATCCATAGGTTTATCAACATCAGGCATCATTTCGTCTTCTTTTGCACCTTGATTTCCGGTGTCAGCTTCTTTGTCCTTCCTTAGGATAGGAAGGTTGTTTATCTTCTTGAGGGCCATATCTTCATCGAAGATGACATCATGACTTATCTCAACTTCCTTTGGACAAAGATCTATCCTATGTGATTTACGCCGAAACTCTTCTTATAAATTCTATATCCCTTAGAATTTTCACTATAGCCCACAAAGATTCATTTCTTTCCAGATGCACCCAATTTGCTTCTTTTCTCTTTCGACACATGAAAACATACGAGACTTCCAAAGATTCTAAAATGAGAGACATTGGGTTTCTTGCTAGTGAACATTTCTTCGGGAGTCTTGGAGTCCAATGCTTGATGAGGGCATCGTTTTTGAACATACACGACGATATTTGCAGCTTCAACCCATAGGAACTTCGGAAGGCCTTGATCATGAAGCATGGCATGAACTGCTTCTACAATAGAGCGTTTCTTCCTTTCAGCCACACCATTCTCTTCATGAGTGTATGGCGTTGTAGTCTCCCTCTTAATGCTAGCTTCTCTGCAATAATCTTGGAATTTATTGGGTTCGTACTCGGTCCCATTATCAGTGCTCAATATCTTGATTTTCTTCTCGGATTGGTTTTCGATCAAGGCTTTGAAGTTTCGGAACGAGGTGAACACTTCATCCCTCTTCTTCAAGAAGTAGATCCAGGTCTTGTGAGAATAATCATTTGTAAAGGTGAGATAATATAAATATCCTCCCAAAGAGTTTACGGACATCATACCAGATATGTCGGAGTGGATCAATTGCAATATATCTGTGGTCTTGCTATTACTTGAGGGAAATGGTTCCCTTGTAAATTTTCCTTCGGCACATCCTGGACATACACCTTCGTGCTCTACTTTGAACTTGGGCATACCTGTCACCATCTGTCTCACATCGGGTAGGGCCTTATAATGAAGATGGGCAAACCTCTGGTGCCATAGTTCAAATTGTAGAGATGTGTTGCAAGACATGGCTCCCAATGGACTTCCTCCAACTTGATACAAAGTGTCAACCCTGAACCCAAGAGTAAAAGCATCTTTAAAATTTCTTTTCCAAACACGTACCTTTCCATCAATAAATGTCACCTTGAATCCTTTGTCCTCCATGTCTGAAATGGACACCAGGTTCTTCTTAATATCAGGTACACATAATACTTCTTACAAATGAATAGTGTTACCTTGATTCAATTGAAGGGTAACATTCCCTACTCCCTTCATGGGATAGGTGGCATCGTCTCCAAGGATGATCTCCAAGTTAAATCTCCTTTTCTTTCATATTAGAGAGGGCTTCCTTGTATCCAGTGAAGTGCCTTGAGGTACCACTATCAATCAGCCAATTTCCCAAAGTGTCTGGAGGAGAGACAGTGGAGAGGGCTGATATAAGATAGTACTCTTTTTGCTTATTGTTAACAACATTTGGTTCTTCATACTTGGAGTTCCTTGAATTCTTGGAGGGTCGACCATTTCCTTAATGTCCCACATTCCTTTTTCCTTTGCCATTAGACCTGCCATTCCTTTGATTGTTGTTGTTGAAGGTGCCCCTGGAATGATTGTGATCATCATCATGCGATGTGTCCCTTCTATATGGACACTCCCTTGCATAGTGGCCAAACTTATTGCAAACAAAGCACCTGCCCTTCCTTCCTCCCTTAGATCCAGGCTTTCCATGGAAATGACCTTTAGACCTTGTATTATTTCTCCTTTTGGCATGAGCGCAGAATGTAGCGGAGTTGTTTCTATTAGAAGGCATTTCTTGCTCCATCATTCTTGTTTCTTATTGAATGCATCTCGACATCAATTCTTCAAACCCTGAAATTCGATCATTGTTGAGGACGGTGGTTCTAAATACATACCACTCAGGTGGGACTCCTCCAAGGGTGGTGAGAGTAAGTTCCCTGTTAGGAATGACTTTGCCAATCAAGAGTATATCATTCTTGATCCTCAAGAAATATGATTGAATATCCTCGTCCTTGCCCTTCTTAATATCCTTCAACTTATTCTTGAGAAATAGAATTTGATTAGCATTACTAACCTTGAACATGCCGACCAACCTGTTGTAGGTCTCCTTGGAGGTCTTCAATTTGGAGATGTAGGCCACTAGATGCTTGTCAGTGGAATCCCTGATAATCTTCTTTGCTTTGATTTCAACCCTATTGTACTTGGCCTTCGTAGCAGACAGTGCATTTGAAGGAGGTTCAGGGATTTTACCCTGCACATAGTGTATCACTTCTTTTTCTTCCAAGGTCAAATCAAGAGACATCTTCTATCCATGATAGTTAAATTTATCATGGAGCTTGTCTTCAGTCGGGAAGTAGGATGAGGAACCCATTGAACCTTTTGTCCTTGTCCAACTGTCTCTGGTGATTGCTCTTTCACTCTTGCTTGGGCTTTGTCTTCACCTCAGCTCTAATACCATGTTAATTTTAGGCAACATTGGTATGTTCTATGCTTTAGAGCAATTTTACTTCAATTTCTTTATTAGCCGAGAATCAATATTCAGATTAGCAATCTCATCAACATGATAGTAAAATGCAGATAGAACATAAACATAAACAATAGAAGACAAGCCAAGACAAGAGGACACAAGATGTGGCACCAGCTAGGGGCAAACCCCAATGTGGGGAAACCCTTGATCAAATCTTCTTTTAGTCTTCAATAGTTCATCACAGAGAGATAGTACAATTTACAAATCTGATAATTTATAACAGCAGCAAAAGAGCCCTAACTAGAAAAGTCAACGCTGGTCGATAGGGCAGATTTAAGCCTCAGCAAGTCGGTCAACTTCAGTCAACTTCGGCCTCCAAACAACAAGATAAAACAACCCTCAAAACAACGAAATTCACCCCAGTCAAAGTCTGGTCAAACAACCCACCTGTAGTTAGCCCTAGCTGCAATCAACGCTGGTCAAACTGTCCAGAAATTCGGCCTTTTGAAATTTCGCTCTCCTAAAATTTCGGATGTGTGGAGAGAGAGAGGCCCAAAAATTCGTACCCAATCAATGAAGAGAGAGAGAGAGAAGTGTGAAGATGAGTGTCCAAATGAGGCTAAGTCACCTTCTATTTATATGTAACGTTGAGGATGAATAGACGTGTTTGTTGGGCTTCCAAGCCTACATAAGTTTGCTGGCCGACTTTGACAATTTGACCATAATCAAAATAAATTCATAACTTCATTTGTACATGTCAGAATCGGATGGTCTTTAGATCAATCCTACACCTCTTGGAGAGAGGAATCCAAGAAAAATATCAGTTGTCATAAATACGATGACCCATGTGGAGTTTAGCCTTAGTTGCCAATTTTAACATATTATCTTCAACGTCATCCTCCATCAAGGTATCACATCTTTCCTCAAGACAATTGGAAGGCTCATAGATGGAAGAAACCATTGCAATATGACTAGCATATCTCTTAGGAGGCATACTCACCCTCACTGAAGATTTGGGGCATCCTATATGCTCTTGAGCCTCCTTAAAACTAGAAGACTCATCCAACCCCTCATTGGAATGCATAAGTGCCATTGGATCAATGAGTAACTTGTAAATCCATCCTCTCTCATCCCTCTAGCCAAAATTTTTGGACTAGCTATACTACAACCATTGATAGTGCATTGCTATCCCTTAAATGCAACTCTCCACTATACATTTATCATGCAAGAAATTGAAAGAAGACTTTTCTTCAAGCTAAGAACAACTAAAATTTCAGTGAATTTAAGAAGAACACTTGAAGGCATCTAGAAGGAAGTGGAGCCAACTCTTCGCAAAAGACAAGTAACATCATCACCGAGCTCCATACTCATGGATCCCACTAGCTCCTAAAATTTGTTGCATAATGATGGGTCATATATCATATGTCTCAAAGCTCCACTATCCACATACCATCCAACACTAGACAATGTTAGAGGACAAGCAAGAGGCCATGGAAAGGTAGCCTCAAACTAAGAGGGATCCTCCTCTACATTTGCAATAGCCTTAGTTGCAACCTGTTTTTCTCCCCTTTTTCTTCTTTAATGGACATCGATTGGTATAATGTGCCATCTCATGACATGGGAAACACATCATCTTTCAAGCCCTTCTTTGTTGTATTTGTACCTTCCTTCTCGTAGCCTTTCATATTGCCCTTCTCTGTCTTCCTAAAGAGAACGATTGCATTTACTTCCCCTTGTTGCTCTAAACAAGATTGCAATCTCATCTTTTCCTACACAAGATTAATCCAAAGCTTTGCGAGATTTTGCAAGGTTTCATGAGCACAAACACCTTGAGTGAAAGACATCCAAGAAGGAACAAGTCCGTTCAAAGCAATGGACACCAACTCTTGATCCTCCATTTGTGCTCCAACAATGGTTAACTGATCTCTCAACTTAGTGATCTTGGTTAAGTAGCTTGATCCAGGTGGATATCTATGGCCACCTACCTCTACCATTGACTCAATGGTTCTCTATTTTAATGGCAGTTTTTTTAATGGTTTTTCGGGTTCCGAACTTTTGGGGCCATTTTGAGGACCTAAAAAATGACTTTTGGCTATTTGGGGGGCCAGGAGTTTCCATCGCATATCTTGGGCCTTGGCCCCATCCAAAAGTTGTAATCCTCAAATTCTTTCCAATGAGCTATTGTGTGCCCCAAACATAGATTGTATGCAAAATCTGCACCCTTGGGAAGTTGACGTACTGACTAACCACCTCTGGGCTTGCAAACTTTTTGGCACTTCATCTTCTAGGGGTAGGATTTTTCACCTTTAGGGTTCTTTCTTTATGTTAAAGGGCCATTCATTCATCCTCTTGTATAGCTATTGCGAATGAGTGTAGCAACCATCTCTCTTTCTTTAGAGATAAGCTGCCACCATTCTATATAATTTGTGTTCTACAATAATTTGCTATTTTATTTAGTAATAAGTTGAGCTTTCACTATAATATTGTGCCTTTTACTATATTTCTTCGTGTATGATCCATTTCCTTTCCCACCTTTCATTTTGTTCCTTGTACAGACCAGATAAATGGTATCACGTCAATCAGCTACTTGTTTTTTCTTAGTTCAT
Source organism: Pinus taeda (assembly GCA_000404065.3). Taxonomy (NCBI): domain Eukaryota; kingdom Viridiplantae; phylum Streptophyta; class Pinopsida; order Pinales; family Pinaceae; genus Pinus; species Pinus taeda. Next base: position 165,604 of record APFE031594392.1, on the reverse strand, counting down.
GTCCTTGATGAGATTAGGGTACAAAGTGTTGGGTTTTGAGCTAGTTTCACTTGGGAATGATTGCTCTTGCTAGCATAAGCGGCCTCCCATGGTGCAAAAAAAGGGAGATGATAGGCATAGGTCCACATAAATCAGAATGTATGAGCTGAAATACCTGACTAGTTTTGTTCTTCTTGAAGGGAATGGTCCCTTTATATGCTTTCCACTTGCACATCCTAGGCAAACATCATGATCCATTATGATCTCAAGCATTCCAGAAACCATCTTCCTTACATGAGGTAAGGTTTTGCAGCAGTGTTGATAGTATCGCCGAAATATCGGCGATATTCGTAAATATCGCGATATTTCCGACGATCCGATATATCGGCAGCAAAAAATCGCGATATTTTCATGTTTCGAAAATCGCGCGAGAAATCCGAAAAATCGGCGATATATCGGTAAATATCGCGCCACGATGGAAAATATCGCGGGCTGCGCGGCTATATAAACGATTTTTTTGGGTTTTAAGGTTCATTTAAGTTTTCTCGCTGCTGGAGAAGGAGCCTGGTCGCCGACTCGCTGCCAAGGAGGGTTTGAAGAGTAAGCTAACTGTTAAAGTTCGAATCACCGCAGAACAGTCAATAGTAAGCCGATTTGCCACCGCAGAACAGTCAACAGTAAGTTAAACGGAATTACGAATCACCTTGCTGAGTTTATAATAGAAACGCATTGAAGCTTGAATGGTCATGTGTTTTAATGTTTGCCGTTAGTGTATTCACTGGTCCTCTTCACTGATCTCTTATAGAGCTTCAAAATCCCAAATCTGTATGCCTTATCAGTGCGTTAATTGTAATTCTTGTTAAGCCCCAATGCATGCTCATAGCAGTTAGTTATCTGCTGTACCAACTACCTGTCAACCATGAAATATATTGATTGTCAAAGGCTGCACATCACGAGGAGGGTCTTTGTTTTGGAAGCCCATCCTCAAGCTTAGGATCTACAAAGATTGGCTCCCATCCATCATTGCCCTACTTGAGCTCCACCGCCTACTCTAGAACATCAATATCAAAGAGCACAATCGAATATTTGATAATTATAACTTTAAAAACCTGAATTGAATGTCAGCTTCTACTTTGTTCCCAACACTTGTAAACAACTCAACCTCCTCAATGTTAAGGGCATTAACCTGTAGAATCTATAAAAAAAATTGAACACTCTAAAGATTGCTTGTCTAGGTGGTGTGGTTGGTGGGGCAGGGTGGCGACATATCCATCCCCTCCTCCTTAGTTTGCGCCTAGATTTACAAATGTAAAGGAGTACAAATTAAGGAGCCATCATGCCAAGTAAAATATGTGTTGTGTTGTGACTTTGTCAACAAGCATGCATTCAGTGTTTTCCAAACATGATAAACAATATCAACTTTGATCAATATCCATGTCATGTGGATTTCAATGAGCCAAAGAAAATCCCATGCATTCACGGTTTTCCAAACCTGTAAGGTTCTTATCAAACCTGTAAGAATGGAAAATTGATTTTTTTCTAAAAAAATGGAAAGTGAAACAATTGATATGTTATTCTTGAAACTTGTTTTTGAACATTTGTTCGATTCCATAGGCACAACCAAAGTCTTGAATCTTGATGAGCCCACCTGATTGTACAGAATGGATCAAAATTTTGAATATTTTTTGCTGGAAATTTCAGAAGTACTTACCAACATCTTGAAACAGAGATCTGGTCCATCAAATTAAATGTTTATGACAGCAATAGCAGTTAGTTATCTGCTGTACCAACTACCTGTCAACCATGAAATATATTGATTGTCAAAGGCTGCACATCACGAGGAGGGTCTTTGTTTTGGAAGCCCATCCTCAAGCTTAGGATCTACAAAGATTGGCTCCCATCCATCATTGCCCTACTTGAGCTCCACCGCCTACTCTAGAACATCAATATCAAAGAGCACAATCGAATATTTGATAATTATAACTTTAAAAACCTGAATTGAATGTCAGCTTCTACTTTGTTCCCAACACTTGTAAACAACTCAACCTCCTCAATGTTAAGGGCATTAACCTGTAGAATCTATAAAAAAAATTGAACACTCTAAAGATTGCTTGTCTAGGTGGTGTGGTTGGTGGGGCAGGGTGGCGACATATCCATCCCCTCCTCCTTAGTTTGCGCCTAGATTTACAAATGTAAAGGAGTACAAATTAAGGAGCCATCATGCCAAGTAAAATATGTGTTGTGTTGTGACTTTGTCAACAAGCATGCATTCAGTGTTTTCCAAACATGATAAACAATATCAACTTTGATCAATATCCATGTCATGTGGATTTCAATGAGCCAAAGAAAATCCCATGCATTCACGGTTTTCCAAACCTGTAAGGTTCTTATCAAACCTGTAAGAATGGAAAATTGATTTTTTTCTAAAAAAATGGAAAGTGAAACAATTGATATGTTATTCTTGAAACTTGTTTTTGAACATTTGTTCGATTCCATAGGCACAACCAAAGTCTTGAATCTTGATGAGCCCACCTGATTGTACAGAATGGATCAAAATTTTGAATATTTTTTGCTGGAAATTTCAGAAGTACTTACCAACATCTTGAAACAGAGATCTGGTCCATCAAATTAAATGTTTATGACAGCAATATTGAGACTTAAGAAATTAAATGTTTATGACAGCAGTATTGAATCAATGAATTTAGATCAGAGTTTCTACGAGCAGCAAGTAAACTTATGAGTCATGACAGCAAAAGATAATGCCTACTGCAATTTAAATTTTAGACATATAAGCCCTGTCTATGTAATTAATTGACTTATGCATTCTTTGTTATTAACTTATTTGAATTTTGTAATTTAGTATTACAGTTACTTATTATTTATTAAGTTACTAATTCCAAATTTTTTTTGGTGCTATAGGTTTCCTTTTGAGTTAGCCCACTACAAATTTACAAAATACAAATATGCCGAAAGCCTTGGACCCATTTTGGGAGTATGGGACCCCTGATGGTGGGACAAATCGTGCATATCTTACATGCAAATTGTGTGGGGACAAGATGACAGGTGGGATTACACGACTGAAATACCATCTCGCTAAACTGCCTGGACATGATGTTGGGCTTTGTACAGTTTCTAGTGCGGAGCTTGTACAAAAAGCTCTTGAGGCAATTGAAGAAAAGGACAAAAAGAAGGAAGAGGTGGAAAGAAACAAAGCTGAACGTGCAGGTAGATCTTTCGGGATATCTTCTCCTGATTTTGGTG
>APFE031594392.1:139626-161019 GCA_000404065.3 Pinus taeda | reverse complement strand
GGCCTTCTACTACTAGGGGTAGGCCTGGCAAACAGCCCATCATGTTTTCCCGTAAAAGGGGGAGAGGGCAGTAGATAGATAGCTGCTAGTTTTATTTGTTATGCTACATGTAACTCATGATGATGAGATACTTTTATATATGTGATGTTATTTTGTATTGGTTCTCCACATTTGAGTCCTTGAATGGACAATTATTAGGGATCAACAGGATTTGGTATCGCCTTTGATATATCATTTCTATTTGACATCATATATATCAGTGTTTTCTTCATATTTATGTGCCAATGTGTTTATTTCATGTTGTTATTGCTTTTTATGTTTAAAAATATGAAAAAAAATGAATATATTATGCATTTTTTATGCTTGCCGATATTGCCGATAAGATATTTTCTGGACCCTCGCCGATATTTTCCCGATACCGATATTATCAACACTGTTTTTCAGTGTAGGTGAGGAAAGCCTCTGTGCCATAGCTCAAACTAAAGATCGGTATCATGGACCAGTGCATGAATGGGTTTACCATTGACTTTGTAAATCCCTTCACATCTTGATCCAAGAGTGAAGACTTCTCTCATACTTGAGTTCAAAGGCCAGGTTAGAACCTTTCCATTAATAAAAACAACTTTCATTCTTTAATCTTCTAGAGCAGATATGGATACAAGATTCTTTTTCAAACCAGGTACATACAAAACTTATTGCAGAAAAATAGATCTGCCATCATCTAACTGAAATGAAACTGAACAATAACCTTTAACTTGGTGAGTATAATTATCTCCAAGGATAACATTTAAATTAGTATCACTCTCAACTAGATTAGAGAGTACTTCTTTGTAACCAGTAAAATAACACCATTATCAACTAACCAACTATCAAATGAATCTGTAGAAGAATTGGAAAGAGAAAAAACAAGAAAATATTATGATTGAGTTTCTGCTGCATTATTTCTATATTTTGGATTTCTTGTTTTCTTAGGATGTCCTTCACTTTGATTTTCATAAGAGTCTTTTCTATAATCATATTTGTTTTTGAAACGAGGCGCTCTTCTTCTTTCTTTACAATCACGAATAAAGTGACCTTGCTTTTGACAGTTAAAACATCTAACTTTTGACATGTCTAGATTCCATTTATTTGGTTTGAAAGAAAAAATATTTTTATTATCTTTCTTTCCCTTGTCATAGGCTGTAAAAGTAGTAATTTCTCCTTCTTCATGATGTGAAATTTTCCCTCTAGAGATAATTTTGACCTCCTTTTGGATACACTTTCCCAGGAGCTCGTCAAATGTGGGAATAGAGTTGATGTTGGTGTTAAGTTATGGTATGTTCTATGCTTATAACAATTTACTTCTCTTTCTTATTATATTCCACAGATTAGCAATCACATGTACATAAAGTAAAGTGTAGATAGAACATTAAACGATCGACATAAAACAAGCCAAGACAAGAGACACAAGATGTGGCGGCTAGCCAAGGACAAACCCCACAATATTTGGGGAAACCCTTTGATCAAATCTTCTTTTATCTTCAATAATTCATCAGATAGAAATAGTACAATAAATCTGATTTATATCAGCAGTAGCAAACCCTAGATCGGCAGCATCAACATTAGGGGCATATCATTAAAACTAGGGTAGTCAATATTTCGCAAACCGACTGTCGGATCGGCTTGATTCCGCCACCAAAAGTTGCGGCCTTCAGAGGAGTTCCAAATGAACCTACAACGCAGTTCAGAAGAGGAGGTTTGATAGTCCACGCTGGTCAAATTTTGGATCTGCAGTTGCAGCTTCAGTTTAAGCAGCTTCCTTCAAATTATGGCGGTCGATATCTCGCAAACCGACTGCAGGATCAGCTTGATTCCACCACCAAAAGTTGCAGCCTTCAGAGGAGGTCCAGATGAACCTACAACACAGTTTAGAAGATGAGGTTTGATTGTCCATGCTGGTCAAAGTTTGGATTTGCAGTTGCAGCTTCAGTTTCAGCAACTTCCTTCAAACTAGGTGTGAGAGAGAGACTCTTTTTTGAGCAGGAGAGAGAGATAGATGTGATGAGATGAGTGAGTGCAAATGTGGAAAAGTCCTCCTGTATTTATACACAACATTGATGTTTGAATAGATGCAACTGTTGGGCTTCTGAACCTACATGAGTTGTAGGTCGGCTTGATAATAATTTCATAATCAAAATAAATTCATATCTCCATAAAAACTTACCGGAATTGGATGATCTTTAGATCAATCCTACACCTCTGTACGAGGGGAATCTAATAAAAATATTATGGGGAATCTAATAAAAATATTATCAGCCATGAATAAGATGACCCACATGGAGTTTGGCCCTAGTTGCCAATTTAACACTCCCTCTCAACTAGGGGGAACTCCATTTGCAATCTGTTTGTCGGTTGCTGCTATTCATCCATCAAATGCACTACCCTGTACAGCTTGACCCTTGCCCTGCTTTGCTCTATTTTGCCTGTTATGCTTTGTCTTGTTATGCCCTGTACTGATCTATACTGCTCTGCTCTGCTCTGTTCTGCTCTGCTTTTGTTCGAATTATGAAGAAGAAGAAATGATCGAGGATGCATCATACTGACTCAAAGTCACTCTCAGAGTATGTACCACTGGTCCCAGACCAGTCTCAACCAACCCGAAGTCAGTGTCATAGTGAGTACAACTCATACCATTGGTTTCAGAGTAGTATCATCCTCCACTGACTCAAATTTAGTGTCAGAGTGCGTACCACTGGTCCCAGACCAGTATCATCCTCCACTAACTCAAAGTCAGTCTCAGAGTGCGTACCACTGGTCCCAGACCAGTCTCAACCGACCCGAAGTCAGCGTCATAGTATGTACCACTCCTACCACTGGTCCGAGACCAGTATTGCAGTCTCAGAGAGTGTGCCACTGGTCCCAGACCAGTCTCAACCGACCCGAAGTCAGCGTCATAGTATGTACCACTCTCACTGGTCCCAGACCAGTACTGCACTGACCCAAGGTCAGGCTCAGAGTATGTACCACTGGTCCCAGACCAGTCTCAACTGACCCGAAGTCAACGTCATAGTGGGTACAACTCCTACCACTCGTCCCAGACCAGTATCATTGATCCCATATCAATGAATGTCATCCTGGCGTAGGGAGTATGGTAGATACAACGATGTGTCCATCGGTATTACTATGGTCCCTAACTTCATTTCCCTGCTCATTAATCAGATGAGAGGTGCTTCCCATGAGTCTCGGACTGCATGGGTAGGATGCCTCGACAGGAGAACTTAATAAATCCCGTCCTCACAGGAGAACTAATCATCCTGCTACACAATTGCCATGGAGAACACATCATCCAGGCCTCATAGGAGAACTAATCATCCTGCTACATAATCGTCATGGAGAACACATCATCTAGACCTCACAGGAGAACCAATTATCCTGCTACATAGGAGAGCGAATCATCCTGTCCCACAAGAGAGCGAATCATTTTGTCCACGGGAGAGCGAATCATCATGTCTACGGGAGAGCGAATCATCCTATCTTACAAGAGAGCGAATCATCTTGCCCCACAAGAGAGCGAATCATCTTGTCCACAGGAGAGCAAATCATCCTGTCCACAGGAGAGCGAATCATTTTGTCCCACAAGAGAGCAAATCATCTTGTCCACAGTGTGCACCACCAGGGGAGGGTGAGTCACCCTGTGGTCGTATGCTGCTCTAGTAAGAATCGCAAGCCCCAAAGCTCCTAGAGTTCAATGTATGCAACATGCAAGACCTTTTTACAAGAGTCTTTTGATGACTCCAAGTCGTTCAGGAAAATAAAAAATATGATTTTTCCCCGGGGATCTGACAAAGTGTAGCAACTTGTACATCATCTCAGTGCGATGGAGCTTCCTTGCTCATCGACTTACCATATCCCAGATAAGGCAGTATCTGATGTCTATCTGTTGGAGCAATCACTGAATACGGGATTCCTCAGTACTTGAATCCCATCTGTGGTTGTCACAGAGAATCACAGTGGTATTCATCATGTGTGCTTATTGAATATTTTCCACAACCAGGGAACTCCATACGAGGTCATACTCGTAGTTATGTATCCGGTCTCGGTGGTACTTATAACAACCGTTTTCTGCTTCCTGCTCACCGATGACCTCGAAGCAGAATCCAAAGAGAACCAGCACTGAGAAGTGCTTTAGTGATCCTTCACACCGCCTGCCCAGTCAACATTTGAATAACCATATAGTTTTCATATTTCTGGCAGTGTATCTCGATCCATGATAGATTGTGCCCTGAAGATATCTCAGAAGTTTCTTGGCACAAATCCAGTGAGACTCAACCAAATATGAGCTCACCATGCTAATTGTAAAACATATGTTTGGAGTCCAACTCCCTCTTACTTCTGCAAATGAGAGGGTCTGCACTTGTCAGAAATAGTTCGTCCGCATAAGGTGCCGGTATGAGAGGTCTATCATCCACAACCTTCGAGTAATGTTTTGGATCGGTTTCACTCCTAGTGAATCTCAGCTTCATCAAATAGCTATCAATCCTCTCATACTACGCCCGGGGTGTTTTGCTTCAAGCCATAGGGGGCTTTCTTCCACCTATATACATGAGATTGTCGTTCATGAATCTCAAACTCCACCGGTTGTTCCAAACTTGTGGCCTTGCTACCTGAGGGGAATGGTCCCCTTGTAAGATTTTCCTTCAGTACATCTCAGACATGTACTTTCATGCTCCTTTTGAATTCAGGCTTCCTAGTCACCATTTGACTCATAGATCTTCGGTGTTATGTGCTAATAAATATGGTCCCCAGTGGACTTCCTACAACCCTGAACTCAAAAACATCTTCGAAAATTCAATTTTCAAACACGTACCTTTCCATTGACGAATGCCACCATAAAACCTTTGACCTCCATTCCCTTTTCGGGATAGGTGGCATCGGCTCCAACTGTAATCCCACGATTGTTTCCATCTCTACCAAATTAGAGAGTGCACCCTTCTATCCGATGAAGTGCCTTGAAGCACTACAATCAATATGCCAAATTCCCAAAGAATATGAAGGAGAGGGCCAATACGAGATAACACTTCTTTATCTTATTAGAAACAATATTTGATTCTTCATACCTGGGGTTCCTTGCTTTCTTTGAAGAGTCGACCATTTTTCCTTGATGGAATACATTACCTGTCATTCTTTTGAAGATGTCCCAAGAATGATCACCAAGTGATGTGTCCCTGTCATTTGGACATTCCTTCTCATAATGGCTGTACTTATTGCAACCAAGGCATCCACCTTTCCTTGCACCCTTAGATCCGAACTTCCCAATGAAGTGATGTTTAGATGGGTCATCAGAAACTTCCGCTACGCCATTCTGATAATATGCTCTGCATCTACTTCACACTTTGTGAACTTAGAAGAGAGATGTGGAACCCATTGATCCTTTTGTCTTTTGGCACATGAAAATATACAGGGCTTCCAAAAATTCTAAAATGAGATACGTCAGGTTTTTTATCGGTGAACATTCCTTCAGGAGTATTGGAACCCAATGCTTGATGAGGGCATTGGTTTTGTACATATATGGCGGTGTTTGCAGCTACGGTCCATAGAAACTTCGGAAGTCTTTGATCATGGAGCATGGCATGGACAACTTTCACAATTGTACGGTTCTTCCTTTCCGCCACACCATTCTGTTCAAGAGTATAGTAGTCTCCCTCTTAAAGCCAACCTCTTGCCATCGCTAAAGGTTAACTTGTCTTCCATTGTCGAGATGGACACCAAGTTCTTTTTGAGGTCAGGTACATATAATACATCCGAATTTCTAGCCTTCTTGAATGGTTGTCCTCTTCCTTGATTTCCAGCACTCCTTTTACCTCTGCTATTAGATTTGATCATTTGCCATTTCTTTGATTGCCATGAGAGGGATTTTGATCATCGTCCCAGTGAGAGTCCCTTCTATCAGGGCACTCCCTTGCATAATGACCTGCTTTATCACAAATGTAACATCATCCTTTTCTTCTTGAATGCATCTAGCCATTAATTCCTCGAAACCAGGGATTACATTATTGTTCAGAAGAGTAGTCCTGAACACGTACCATTCGGATGGTAATCCTCCCAGAGTCGTGAGTGCCATTTCCCTATCAGTAATAGTCTCCCCAATAGATAGGAGGTCGTTCCTGATCTCGGTGATTCTTAAGAAGTATGCTTGCATACTCTCATCTTTGCCCTTCTTAATTTCCTGAAGCTTATTTCTAAGAAACAAGACTTGATTTGCATCATTAACTTTAAATAAACTCACCAGTCTTATTGTAGATTTCCTTGGAGGTGTCCAGGTCGGAGATGTAGGCCAACAAGCGCTTGTCAATAGAAGTCCTGGATGATCTTCTTTGATTTGACTTCTTCGGTTTTCCATTTGTTCCGAGCAGCAGCGATGCATTGGATGGAGGCTCAACAATATTGCCCCTCACATGGTCCAACACTCCTTGATCTTCTAGGGTTAGATCGATAGACAACTTCCATCCGTGATAGTCAACTTTCTCACGGAGCTTGTCCTCGGCAGGAAAGAGTGATGAGGACCCCAGAGTTCTTTTAGGATAGCATTGCCAATCCTTTCTTCGGTGGTTGCTCTTGCTCGGGCTTTGTCTTCACCTCACCTCTGATACCATGTTAAGTTATGGTATGTTCTATTTACTTCTCTTTCTTATTATACTTCACAGATTAGCAATTATATGTACATAAAATAAAGTGCAGATAGAACATTAAACGATCGACAGAAAACAAGCCAAGACAAGAGACACTAGATGTGGCGGCTAGCCAGGGACAACCCCACAATGTGTGGGGAAAACCTTTCATCAAATCTTCTTTTATCTTCAATAGTTCAACAGAGAGAAATAGTACAATAAATCTGATTTATATTAGCAGTAGTGAACTCTAGATCAACAACATCAGCATTAGCGGCTTCATCATCAAAACTAGGGCAGTCGATATCTCGCAAACCAACCTCTGGGTCGGCTTGATTCCACCACCAAAAGTTGCGGCCTTCAGAGGAGGTCCAGATGAACCTACAACGCAATTTAGAAGAGGAGGTTTTATTGTCCACGCTGGTCAAAGTTTGGATCTGTAGTTGCAGCTTCAGTTTCAGCAGCTTCCTTCAAACTAGGGCAGTCGATATCTCGCAAATCGATCGTCGGATCGACTTGATTCCACCACCAAAAGTTGCGGCCATGAGAGGAGGTCCACATGAACCTACAACGCAGTTCAGAAGAGGAGGTTTGATGTTCCACGCTGGTCAAAGTTTGGCTCTGCAGTTGCAGCTTTAGTTTCAGCAGCTTCCTTCAAACTAGGTTTGAGAGAGAGACTCTTTTCTGCGCAGTAGAGAAGAGCCTCTTCTCTGCGCAGGAGAGAGAGAGAGATGTGATGAGATGAGTGAGTGCAAATGAGGAAAAGTCCTCCTGTATTTATACACAATGTTGATGTTTGAATAGATGTGACTGTTGGGCTTCTGAGCCTACATGAGTTTTAGGTCGGCTTGATAATAATTCCATAATCAAAATAAATTCGTATCTCCATAAATACTTATCGGAATCGGATGATCTTTAGATCAATCCTACACTTCTCGACGAGGGGAATCTAATAAAAAGATTATCAGCCATGAATAAAATGACCCACATGGAGTTTGGCCCTAGTTGCCAATTCAATAGTGATGGTGGTGATAAAAGTCTCCCAAACAAGAGAAAGACCTCCAAGCGCAACCAACGCCATTTCTTTGTCGGGTACAACTTCCTAACTGTTGACAGTTGATTCTTGATTTTAGTCATTCTCAGGAAGTATGCTTGAACCGTCTCTCCTCTATTCATCTTGATGACCTTCAACTGATTCTTCAAGGCAATAATCTAGTTCAAGTTACTAATTGCAAACATGCAAATTAGTTTGTCATACATTTTTTAGCTTTCTTCAAACCAGAAACATAAGTAATGAGATGATCAGTAAGAAAATCATCGATAATTTTCCTAGCTGTGATTTCACCCTTTTCATGTTTGGATTTGACAAAAACACTTGAATTCTCTAGTGGATCAGCTACTGTGCTTTCAACATACTTCAAAACTTCGCGTTCTTCAAAAGTGATATCTAGCCTTGCTTTCCATGGACCAAAGTTTGAAGTATCATTTAGTTTCTCCTCTACATCGAAGTAAGATGAAGTCATCTTGATAAAAAAAAAAACTTTGGCAGCAAGTGGGGTCTCTTCAAGTGATCTCTGGTCTCCTTGGACTTGTCTTCATCAAGGCTTTGATACCATGTTAAAATATGAAAGTTCTATGCAGAAATTAAAAAAATTCTTTTATAGAAACCCGAAAGTTCTATGCAGAAAATTGAATATACTTGCAGGAAATTGAATGTACTTTGTAGAAAACTGAATGGAACTAAATGTACTTAGCAGAAAGCTGAATGTACTTTGCAGAACACTGAATGTACTTTGCAGAAAGTTGAATATACGTTGGAGAAAACTGAATCTACTTTGTGGAAAATTGAATGTTCTATGTTGTTACAATTACTTGGAGTGCATATTTTTTCTTCACAACTTTTCATATCAATAATTGTAGATAGAACATAAACTTAAGGATCATTTGAAGACAACCAAGCAAAAATATGAGACACTGAGAGTTGGGTCTAATGACTAGGGCAAAACCCAAATGATTCTTCTTCTATTAGATTTCTTCTATTGTTCAGCAGAGTACAAAGAGAGAGAGAGATGTCTGATAAACTTGCAACTGGAGTGCTCTTGCTCTTTGCTTGAAGATCTCCTCTTTCTCTTGATCAAATCTTGTCCTTCACACTTGCTCCAACTTCTCCCTTGCTCTTACTCTTCACTTGCTCTCATAGTTCTCTTCTACACATTCAACACTAGCTCTTCTTCTTCACAATGAACACGCTAGATCAATTCTCACTCGCTCTTGCTTAAATAGATGAGAAAGGGGAGGAGTTACAAAATGAATTCATGTCTTCAGCAAATAATAGGGGAATCAAATTCCATGAGGGAGGAGTTACTTGAGGAGAACTGTAACTCATCCCAAGAATAGAGAGAGAGATACACATGTCTTGAGGAGTTACAATTCGAATTAAGGAGAGAGAGAGAGCTACACTTAGACATGAGAGAATATTTGGTGAGAGTTACAAATCAAATCGAATGAGTGAGTTACAAGTGCATTTAATGAGGAGGAGATACACTTTTGCCATACATCGAATTAATGATGGAGAGTTACATTCTCTTAAGTGTGGAGTTACTATTTTATTGCAAGAGAGAGGTTCAATTTGCCAAGTAAGAGATTCTCAATTTAATTTACTTATTTCATGAGAGAATTCATTTTTATTAATCCATTAAAGGTGAATGACTTTAGACTATTTTATAAATAATAGTTTAATAACAATAATAATACTAGTAAGGATAACATTATTATTTCTTGACTTGTGTAATCACGATTGATTTGATTTTAAAATGGATGCCATATGTCGAGATCATCCTTGATCATTTAGACATGACTTTTTATTTTTGGAAAGTCACTTCCAAATTGAGACGTGACTTAATATTTTTGGAAAGTCATATTAGAATTGTTACAAATGAAATTGTATTATAGGTGGTTCAAACAAAACTGAAAGATATGATTTCTTCTAGGGGAAATTCATCCCTGAGTTGTCAAATTTTAACACCTTTCCCAACATTCATTTTGTTCCTTTTACAAACCAGATCAATGGTATCACATCAATCTGCTCCTTGTTTTTTCTCAATGCATGTCCCTGATGAAATTATGGTACAAAGTGTTGGGTTTTGAGCTAGTTTCACTTGGGAATGATTGCTCTTGCTAGTAGAAGCGACCTCCCATGGCAGAAGAAAAGAGAGATGACAGAGTAGGAGATCCTATGAAGTTGTTGCTTTAGGAATATATTGCACAACATAGTAACAAGATGATGGACAAGTTCATTTAGATCCTTCTTTGACTTCCAGCAATGGCCTATGAATTTTCCTTGAAATGCAACAACTAGAATTAATTCATCTAACTAGATTAATTTTGCAGTTTATTTTGTTACGACAAAATAACAAATTAATCGCACTGCAATCTCTTCACAATAAAAGCGCTGTGGAAAATAAACAAGAATTGAGAAATATAGAGCACACAAACAAAAATATGACACCGTTATTTTTGGACAATTGTCCCTGGAAAAACCCAATGTGGGAAAACCGATGTAATAGATGAGGGTTTTATTATTATATGCAACAACAAAAATTTTGAGTACCACTTTGGATGCCAAACTCGCTATCCTCCAACAAAATATACTGCCAAAATTATTTGGAGGAAATTCTTCCCTTCTGCAACCAAACTCGACCCATCTGGCTTTGCTCGCACTTCCTCCCACCTACTTGCATTGGCCAGAAATGCATACTGCTTGGCCTAAATAGTTTGCACTGCCTGCTAGCTGACTCTGGATGACCTGTCTTGGCTCCCTCTAGCCTTGGAAGTGACTCTCTCTGCCTTCCGAGTGGTCCCCTGACCTCTGGCAACTAAAACGATCAATTTTCGACACTTCGAACTGAGTTTCTAGCTGCTCGGTCTCTCTGCAGAAATTATTCAGCCTCCCAACTACTGCTGCTCTACTGCTGAGAAACTTCGTTGGAAATGACTCTGCTGCTCCCTCAGTCACTGTGTTGCTCCCTCAGTCATCGCCACTCGATCTCTGGGTCAAATTCTTCTCTAGCTAAACTTTTCTCTTTGATAAATTCGATTTGCCTTGATCATTGGTGTGTCTTACTCCAACCCCGTCGACCTCTAGTTATAATCTCTTCTTGGCTCACCAACGACCATGATTAAATCCTCATCAACGACTAAGATCATCTCTAAGTCGATCCATGTGAGTTTCTAGAGAAATATCACCTAAGTTGCACGATACGGGGACATAGATACGGGTACGAAACGTGACACCCCTCCCCTCCCCAACTTTGTTGGAAATGACTCTGTTGCTCCCTCAATCACTGTGTTGCTCCCTCAGTCACTGCCACTCGATCTCTGGCTCAAATTCTTCTCTAGCTAAACTCTGCTCTTTGATAAATTCGATTTGCCTTGATCATTGGTGTGTCTTACTCCAACCCTGTCGACCTCTAGTTATAATTTCTTATTGGCTCACCAACGACCATGATTAAATCCTCATCAACGACTAAGATCATCTCTAAGTCGATCCATGTGAGTTTCTAGAGAAATATCACCTAAGTTGCACGATACGGGGACACAGATACAGGAAGCTCATATGACTGAAAGATGGAGGAAGCTGAAGAAAAGGGCCAAGGAAAGAGGGAGTAACAAATATCTCCTATAAGATAACATCCCTCACAAAATGATCCTATCATAAGCTCCTAAATCTTGTGTTATAAGATATGACAATGATAATAAGATGCATCATGGCATCATGGAAGCATTAGAAATAAGAGCTCGTAACATCACCATAGGGATCATGAAGGACAAAATCCATGGCAGACAACATGTAAGATATATAGCTCTTGGGAACTTCAGTGGACATTGAAGGAAAGAAAGGAGTCATCTAAGGCTCATCATACATCAAGTCAAAAAAGGAAACATCTGCCAGTTAGGGATATACAAGATCCTCAAAATTCTTTGATGGAATCCTCATCGTAGAGTTCACTAATCTAGAGAGGAAGCAAGTGTTTCAACAAGAACTCGAACTTATGGAATCCATGAGATGATGATATGATGGCATGAAGCAAATCAAGGGATTGAAGATCATTTCTATCAAGGAAGCTGCTGGAAGAAAACTCGATGACCTAAAGGTAAAATAAGGCATGTATGATTGTGTTTAATATTATAATGTCATGTCATATGGTTGCAGGTTACATGGATCATTGCTTCTATCTTAAGAAGCATGATCAAGAGAAAACGGATCTCCTCCTCTGAAAGGATGTAAGAAGCCATAAGTCACACTAGATGAAATCAACATAATATGTCCTCATATGAAGTATGAGGTGATTGACTACAATGAAGAAACTCTTATTGAAAGCTATTGGGAATGGAATGTGTGAGGAAGGAAGAGATAGTGAGATATGCAACCATGATGAAGGCAATCAACATCCAAAAGACCAAGAACATTTCATTAGGAAATCTCGCGGAAAGATATGAAGACTTTGATGAAAGTCTAAAAAAGATGAAGACCCTTGACAATGGATATCTTTGGGAGATATGTCAATATGCGTACAGGATGTTGATACCTACAGAAAGATGTCATGATGAAGAGCCATCTAGTAAGGTACAATTTGATTTAATGATATATTTGATTTCTTGAATAATATCTGGATAAGTTCATGTAGGGCTACTTACAAGTACAACTAGCATTCATGTGATGAATGGAAGAAGCATGATGAGAAATAAGTAGTCATATGACGAAGGTTCCAGATATGAAGAAGGCCATTGTCCATGAATAAAGGAATGACATGACGAACTAAGGAGGAAAGTGATCGATCACTGTTTCCCTACCAAGAAGAAGTTCGAACAAAGACTTCATGACATCAAAAGAAAGAAGGAGATCAAGCAGCTGGAGAACCAACGAAGAAGAAGTTGCTGATGAATGGACAAGTCCCTAAGCTAAGAGGGAGTTATAACATGTTCCCAATTACAAAGGAACCTGGACAAGTACCTTGTCAGAGGATACTTGGGCATGTCTTCCTCAATTGAGAGGAAGAGATAAACACAACATTCTTGTCTTCACTTGGGAAGAAAGAATGGGAGGATGGGTAATCATCTAGCATCCGATACTCTTTGAGGATGTGTAGGGCATCCAAGACAAGTGTAGGCAAGAGGACCGATCTTCTATTAGGTTTGGGAACCCAAGATAAGAATAGTCCTAGAAGGTCATACTCATTGAACACCCAGGTGGGTATGTACCTTGAGAGACAATGACTAAGGTGTTTATAAGCTATTGGTCTCGCCAACATTGTGCTATGATCTATTGAGAAATAGAGCTGTCAGTCAAGGCCTTGTTGTGGAAACAATGTTGGTTACTATGATGCTATAACAGATGGATTGCCAATCTGGTTTCTTTTATGTGAATTCCTCAGATTGGAAATGTGCAAACACCTTGTAATAATGTATGAATACCTCCCTAATTAAGAGGGAGTGTTGAAGAAAGTGTAACTAGGTTTGGTCTTCATATGGACTAAGTAATTATTACTCTATGCAATGAAGAGACAAAGACAATATATATTTTGTAATGTTTGTCTCATGGGTTTCATGAGCAAGAAATTTTATAGGTCAAAGACTTCTTGATGTCTTTAAGGATTTGTCATATTGTCATAAATATAGTTTAGAGAATTGAAGTATTGTTACACTTGAAGAAAAAGGAAAATTTATTTGTATGCTCCAAGACCTTGTCAAGAAGCTCCATAAAGTCGGCTTGAAGTATGATCAAACTACCTCTTGATGAAGTTGGCCTACCAGAGAAGATAAGTTGACCTAGAAGAGGGAAACAATCCCTATATAAAGGTGGAGCTGCATCCTGATTTGGATATCGAATTCGATGAAGCTCTGAGATCAGTTGCAAAGAAAAGGTCAACGTTCCAGTACATTGGTAAAAGGCAACTCAACGAAGAACTAAAGGCAATATAACGCAGTGATTAAAGTACTAGGTTCTGGGTCTGTACCTATCTCACATCTCAGAGATAGGCCGAGGTTCATTTAAGGAAAAAGACAGTCACGAAGTCTGCCATTAGTGCTGGAAAGAATTGCGAAGAGGAGAGACCATACCACAAGAAATAAGGATTGCGGAGAATGAAAAGAAGAGGCAACATAAGTCTCTATCCTGATCTAGAAGAAACCAAAATATATACAACGAAAAGGGAAAATTTGAATTTTGAAGAGGAGAGACCATATCACAAGGACTACGGAGAACGAAAAGAAGAGGCAACATAAGTCTCTGTTCTGATCTAGAAGAAACTGAAATATATATATAGAGAAAAGGAAAAAGATTTTCACAGTGAAGAAAAGAACTTGACACGGTGTATCAAACGTGCACAAAAGAGATCGAAAAAGGAGTCTTCAGAAGACTGAGTTTAAATCTAAGGAAGACTGGAAAGAAGCCTATCATCAAAGGCTACTAGACTTGGGACTGAGTTTACCTAGTTCTGGTGCAAAGCAGTGCAAAAAGGAAGATCAACATAAGGTGACTAAAAGGAGCAAGTGACAAGGTCTTGGAAGCATGGTAAAGTCAAGGGTCTAGTGTTTGGAAGGCTTCAATAAGAGAAATTTAAAGAAGGGTTTTCCTCTCTAGGAGAGAGAGGTTTTGCTTTGGCAAAGACCCAACATCTTGTGTTCTTGTCTCTTGTGTTTTGGTAACAATTAGATGAAGTAAGAGAACATACAATAATAATAAGAAGAAGAAGATTGTGTTAACAAGAAAAGTAAAAGTACTTCACAAATTGTAATCATGCTAAGAAGAATGTCATTAACTACATTAGCCCTAGATTCTTCAACATCCTCCTGCATAGTCGAACGACCTTAGTGCTCTTGATTAAATACAAGTTCCATACCCTAGTATCCTAGGTGCTCTTGATTATTGGGAGTCTCCCCTACATAGAGGGTTGGTTCTCTTGGTTAAATACAAGTTCCATACCCTAGTACATGACAAAATCCAATGGAAACATTGCAATCCCCCCAATCCTGAAATCCTGAAAAAATGATAAGTTTGCTAGATTTTGAGTGAGATCTAAAATTCTACTTTCTCCATATGAAATCCAATGAGGGTGAAACCACTCTTAAAAATCCTAAGTCATTTCATGGTAATGTTAAAAATTTAAGTAAAAGGATGAATCCTTTTACTTTAAGAATTTAATATTACCATGAACTGCATATCAACACTGGGGCCATAGGCTTGAACATTACGCTGCCCCACTCAAAAAAAATTCTTTCCAATCTTCAATAGCTCCCTCTATCACTCTTAAATTGGTAGGGAGCGAAAATAAAAAATAAAAATGAAAAATAAAAAAAGAAGTGAAAAAGTCACTTTATCTGAAACGCGGTTGTACGACCTGCAAACATGTTTCAGGCCATATTGGGCCACGTTCCCCCCACGTGAAACATGGAAGTACGGCCTGAAACGTGTTTCCAAGCCGTACCAAACGCGTTTCTATATCATTTCTGCCCAAAAACGGTCTTAGGCCTAGTGTTTCCTGCAACATAGAATATCACCTTTCTCAATTAATTCCTGTTAATTAATCATTTTCCCTAAGTTAGACTTAGGAAAAATTTAATTACTGATTAATTACTTTAATTGAGCTCTCTCTAGGTGTAATATCTCTAAGGAAAATTAACAACGATAAACAAAGCATGCATAACAAAAGCAACACAATTTTTTCACACAATTCAATACTCGGAAATACTCCAAAAACTGCATGGAACTAATCCATTTTATTATAATGCAAAAGGGTGTACAATATAAGCTCAGAATGTATGCACTTGGGCTTGCCCAAGGCAAGCTAACAAGGCCTAGGTGATGAAAATGCCTGCTTAGCTACGAGGAAGATGCTCCCCACAAATGCTCTGTGCTAGACCTAGAAAATTGCACTGCTGGCTGGAAGAAGCTGTTGTTTGGCCCTCCTTCGGTGCTCAGAAAATTCTGGGAATTAACCCCGGTCTCCCCATAAATAACCCACGAAAACCCAGAAAGGGTTTGGTCTAGTTTTGACCTCCGAAATTAGCCCCAATTTCCACGCTATCCTCCAATTGCTAGGCAAATCGACCCTCCAGAGAATTGCACTGTTTGAAGCCCCCAAAGTGGCGGCAAAGTCCAAAGAAATTCCCCTCTAGAATTCCCCACAAGAACCAACCTACTCCAGCACCCAAATCAGACTTCTTCCAATCTCTCATGTGTGGCACGAAAACACCACTGCACAGGCCCTCACAGTCCCTCATGGTGGTTCAGTGGTACAAATGAACTCCCTCAAAATCGTGCCCAGATAACACTCCAAATCTCCAGCAATTGGTGGCCCAAATCACTCCCGGAAAGCTCAAGAGTTCTCAGCTCCACTACCAGCTCCTCCAAGTGATGCATGTTTCCCTTACTACGCCCAATTTGCTAAACCAACTCCACGAATTTGCTAGATAAACTCTCGACCAACTTCCAATGTAGTGTAGATCACCTCCTTAGGCTGACACTCGAAGTCCACCAAAGGTATGGTGAGATTCTCACATGAAAATCTCGTATGCCCAACAACACATGCAGACTTGGCTCTTAGCTCAAGTGTGCTAGGTGAGTGTGAATGTCAAATGATCAAAAAATCCCGAAAGTGATGAATGCACCTCCTATTTAGCCTTGAGCCTCCAATTCTCCATCTGGGCCCCATACATCGACCCACTCATCTCTCTTCTTTCCATGAGTGCGTATTAGTCAAGGGGAGCGTATTTCCTTTTGGGTGTTGCCCCCACCATCCACTAGCAATTCGATTTTCCCCTTTCCCTTATGTTGGAATCTCCTTTTGGCCCAAAATTGCAAATGGGGCCTTACAACCCACTTTTCCTAAGTTGCAACCCAAAATTGGCAAAGTTGATCAAAA
Source organism: Pinus taeda (assembly GCA_000404065.3). NCBI lineage: Eukaryota > Viridiplantae > Streptophyta > Pinopsida > Pinales > Pinaceae > Pinus > Pinus taeda. The sequence continues at coordinate 144,449 of APFE031594392.1, read as the reverse complement.
TTGATATTTCCCTTAATAACATTGCTAAGTAGGAATATCACACTAGGTGTTTTCTCCTATTTTTATTTATTTATTTATTATTATTATTATTATTTTTGTTTATTTTAAATTATGGGTTCTAGAGTTCTAGTGTTTCTAAGCCTCTTTTATCAAAGTCGAGACTAGAACACTTGTTTGATGCTACCCAACCATAAAAAAACTAACAGGCCCGAGGCACCTTCAACAAGCAACAATTTCAGTGGGGCGACACCCTTCAAGGTACAATATCCCCTTATTTGAAGGCCAGATAGATTTAGATGTTTTGAAGAAATGGTTAAATATGTTAAAGGACTATTACTCTGTCTTCGCACTCCTAAAAGCTCTTCCCCATGTCAAAGATTGGTGGGAAGGTTATTGGGAGAACCACAATGAAGATGAGTTTCTGATATTCAAGGTGGGACTCACTTGGGTGGGCTTGGTTGATGCCCTCAAGGAGGAATTCTGCCCTATAAGGAACCATGTTGATGAGTACACAAGATGTAAAACTCTACGACAGGAGGGAGATCAGATGGTGCTAGATTACATCGATATTTTCAATGCCTTGAGCTCAAAGTTGGGTATTAGAGACTTTGAGTAGCACCTGGTTCTAAACTATCATAGTTGCTTACATAACTACATTTAAACAGATATGGATTTCTGGGGAATTTCCTCATCGAGAGCTGCGTATCGATATGCTGTAAATTGAACAAAAAGTTAAATAGAGGTATAAGTGGGAGTTTGGGTCTGCAAATCTGCCACGATAGAAGCCTAGAAAAGGGGGCCCTAACTCACAATATAAGGAATAGAGCAAGGAGAGCCAATCTGAAGACAAACGCCCCAAGTCATAGGTAAAGAAGGGTAATGTGATGTCCAAGGACACTGGAAAGTGGCGTGAGTTCCATAAAGGCCCTTAACACAACACTAATGAATGTCACTCAAAACAATCATTGTTGGTTCAGCTTAAAAAAAAAGAAATAGACTTTGATTTTGATTCTAATACGAAGTAGGATAAAGAAAAGTGAATCATTAATGTAAAAACCAATGCTACCATCACGACTACAAAGTTCCAACCAGAAGAGTCAGAGGAGCCTAAGGAGGGAGAGTGCCTCTTTCATTCATCAATGTGGGTGAAGGGGATCCCATTACAGTTCATTGTTGACAACGAGAGCCAAAAGAACTTGATCTCAGCTGAAGTTATCAAGAGATTGAAGTTGTCGATAGTGCCACAACCCCATCCATACACCATTGGTTCGTTGAGATGCAGATGATACATTTGTGTCAGGCATCAGCCAACAATGCTGCCTGCCCTATGGCATCAAGCCCTTCAAAGATGAGGTACAATGTGATGTTGACCCACTTGAAGTTTGTGATGTTCTTTAAGGACAACTTTCTATGTGGAAACGCCATATTGTTTATGAATTCTGTCCTTGTAGTGTCATTGTTTCTCTAGGAGGTTAGCTCTACAAGGTACCAGAATTAGTTTTTCCTACAACAATTTCATTGATCTTAGTAGAATAATGCTGAAAAGTAATCTCTCAGAATGAAAAGTTTATCCTTTTCATGGTTTGGTTAGGAGATGAAAGGAAGGTCACTGCAATCATTACTGCTTCGACATGTGGCCTCGCTACAGAGTAGAAGCATGTGTGTCACGCCCCTATCCTAACGGTGATCTTTCAACTGCACATAGGTAGGTGCGACACCGCTACCCAATTTCTTTTCACCAATACTAATGAGTATGGACTACGCCTAAGATTCAACACTTAGTTTTTCTTCAATTACACTAAGCATTCATCATTTTACATAGCGGAAATAACATTCATCATCATCATCATAAATATGCACAACAGATATATCTTCTTTTAATGGGAGGGGAAATTCCTTGGTTAGGGTCTGCCCAAATAATAATATAACAGTCTTTTACAAGTATTTTACATATGCAGCATTTGCCAGGCAACCCCAAGATTTACCTTAACAATTCTGCCAAAATACAACAATTCGGCTTGCTCGTTCAGCAGTGCCCACTTTTTGTCGTTCAGGGTGGCCCACGCCCGTGTCGTGTAGCTCGCCCTCAGGCAGAGGCGCCCTCGCTCGTCAGGGTCGCCCACCCTAGGTTGCCCACCCTAGGTTGCCCTTTCGTTCAACAGTGCCCTCGTTCGTTCAGGGTCGCCCTTTCGTTCAACAATGCCCTCGTTCGTTCAGGGTCGCTCTTCCCTTTAGCAGCGCCCTTCTATTCGTTTAGGGTTGGCCTTCTGTTCAACAACGCCCTTTCGTTCGTTCAGGGTCGCCCTTCCGTTCGTTTAGGGTCGTCCTTCTATTCAGCTCGTCGGGCAGACGCGCCCCACTGTAGCTCGTCCGCGGGCAAGGTCGCCCCACTTGCGGTTCATCTGCATAGAACGCGTCCAAACTCTGCGTTTTCTGTTTCTTCAGCTCGACATTGAGGCCCTCGGTCCGCCTGCACCTCGCCCTCCTTGTCTGTTCTTCTCCTTAGCTCATCCACCTTATGTTTGAACTTGCCTTTGGATCAAATGCTTGATGCCTTATCCCTCCAACTCGCCCTCCAATATATATGTGTCCTTCAAGAGGTAAGGTGGGTCGGCCTACCCAGGCTGACCATATAAATCGCCACATAAAATATAAAAGATGCGTCAGTTCACCCAACTCGTTGCTCTGCATGTCGGCCCACCGACTTGTCTATTTTTTGACACTTCTTATAAACTCGTTGCACGTTCCCATACTTGGTCGATTTTTCGATTTTCAGTTTTTCGACTCCAAGTAGCCCGTCACAACTCGTCATCGCAACTCGTCGTCGCATGCTCGTTGGGGCGCGTTTAACAGAACGCACCCGCTTGTCATTGCAACTTGACTCATCGCCTTTAACTGAAGTTATGTCTCTCCCGCCGCTCGCCGCACATGTGCCCAACTCGTTGTCATGACAAGGTGGATAGTATCATAGATAGTTTACTTCAAATCTGTAGCAAAATCTATAGCGAACTAATAATTTTTTTTCCAATCAGATTTTTGAAATGCAAAGGGCCAATGGCCTATTGTGGTCAACGACCTGAAATAGAGAAATCCCGAAAATTTAAGTATGTGTGGCTAAGAGCCTCTAAAAAGGTGTGGCCAATGTCCAATATTAGAAAACTAGCTTTGATACCTAATGTGATAGCCAAACCTGGCTCACTAATAAAGTATCCGCAACCTTGGAATATAAAAATATCCATTAGCATAAAAAAATTAATATATAAATGTATGAGAGAAATTGATATGATAGTACAAGTGAAGACCTTGTTATAATTACCAGGTGGGAGTGCCCTTTCATTAAGAGTCGCGTCTTTTAGTTGGGACATGTCCTTTCATTAATTATAAGTTATTATTTAATGAGTTATTATTATTTATATTATTTTATATTTATGTTCATAACAATTTGACACTACACATTATGTTATATGGAAGGCATGAGACCATGGAGAAGCTCGTCTCAAACTTGGGTGCAAGCTCATCCACTTCAGTAGGGGCTTTTGCACTCCCCACAAACTGCTACTGTTGCTGTGGCTTTGCCCTTCTCCTTATTTATCTTATGAGTCTGAGAAGCATAGCAGCCAAGCTTTTGACACTAGAAACACTTGATTTGGATGAAGTCCTTTTTGCTCTATTCAAGGAACCTGAATCCTTTTTCTTTCCTTTCTTACCCTTCTCAGGTTCTATTTTCTTACTTGTTGAAATTTGGTACCGGAGGACAGGTGGTTCCCTTAGGCTTTGATCTTTGGCCTAGGGAAAAGTGTCCAAAAGAATTTAATTTTTCTCCTAAAGTAACTTTATAATTTTTATAAAGTTAAATCTAATTTAAAAGTGACTTTAATGATAAAGTTACTAAAGTCTAATTTTAAAGTGACTTTAATAAAGTTAATGTAAAATTAGAAAGGAAAAGTGACTTTGGAAATAAATGACTAAGTGGGTCTTTATTAAAGTGGGGTGAATTAAAAAATAGAAAGTGAGATTTAAATGTGCATTTAATCTCAGCCATTGATCTAAATCTATTTCAGCCATTGGATTTAGAGATCACCAAAAAGTCACTTGGATCACCCAAAAGTCACTTGGAGTTATATTAAAGGAGGAAAAGGAGGAAAAGATCATTCATTCTTTCATGAGCAGATTGGGAGAAGGAGAGCAAGAGAGCAAGGGAGATTTCTGGACAAGAAGGAGAAAAAGGCAGCAGTTTGGCACACATACCAGGCAGCTCTTCAGCAAAATCAGAACAGCAGAAAGACAAGCAGAACAGCAGCAAGAACAAGCAGAAAAAGCTGATTTTTGCTGAAAACTGAGAAGTTTCCAGGTGGTTCGTTATGCTGAAAACGAATAAGTTTGCTTGCTGAAAAAAATTATTTTGCTGTAATTTTTTGCTGAAATTTTCTTGCTGTAAAAAGACATTTTTCAGAAATAAAGAAGAGCTCTCAAACTGGTTTTCCCCAAGAGTTGTAGGGGGTTTTTCCAGGGTCACGTTGACCAAAAATATCAGTGTTTTAATATGTTTTAATGGCTGTTTATTACTGCTGATTTTTATTTCTGCAATTTCCAGCATTCTGTAAAATTTCCAGAATTTGTGTTTTCAGCAAATTTATTTTTTTCAGCTTGTTGAATGTATGGTTATGGGGAAGGGCATTTAACTACATGGGAGAAATAAGGAGAAACTGAAAACCGGAGTGGGAAAACAGAAATTTTAACATGGTATCAGAGCTTGAGTGCTGAAGGGCAGTTTGGGACAGCAAAAGAGAAAAATTACAGCTGCTGATTTTTCACTCAGAAAA